>ML282290.1:0-15131 GCA_005239495.1 Nicotiana undulata | reverse complement strand
GGCTAGCCTAATTCCACGATAGGCGCCATCACGACCTGTTAGGATTTGGGGTCGTGACAACTACTTTGCTGTTAAATATTATTTGGTTATTCTGGAAGGATATTGGTTGTGCATTTGGTTCTCTTGGGGAACAGAAATGTTGGGCAATTTGATACTATGTTGGGATTATAAATATATATATCCATGTCGGTTTCTTGACTATTTACATTGTTGTTATTCAAAGTTTACGGGTTATATTATTGTCATGGCCCCAAATCCTAACAGGTCATGATGGCGCCTATCGTGGAACTAGGCTAGTCAACCATCACATTACTACGCATTTGTTCTATTATAATAATTCACAATTCAATAATAAACAAACCAACATAGCATAAAATAATTTCTTTAAGTCTTAGCGCCCCAATAATAGTCTAAACAACTCTAAACAAAACATCTCAAGACTGGAGTCAACATGGTCACGAGCATCTACGAAATAAAACTAACTCTACTAATGTCTTAAATAAAGTCTAGGAATGAAATGCTAAAGCTAAATAAGGAAGGGAAATGGAGAAGTTGTGGACGCTAGACAGCTACCTCGAAATCCCGTAAAACTGCTGCTAACGAACAGAGACAGCTATTGCTCCGAGCCGGTACCTGGATCTGTGCACAGAGGCACATGGAGCAATGATGAGTACGCCAACTCAGTAGTAATGAAAATAAATCACAGTATGAGAAATATAAAACACACAGCACAAATACACCAATTCACAAAAACCAGTAAAACACCAAGTCACCATAAAGTATTCATCAAATGTATAAGTTCAAAAACCAATTTCCAGAAATCCTTTGAAACAAGTTTAATATCAATATATCTCAGTAAAACTCTCAGTAAAACCAGTTTGAAAAACGAAGTGAATCATAGTTCCAAAACTCAGTAAAATCGTCATAAGTTTTCCCCTCGGGCCATAATTCATTTCTCATAGCAATAGCCCATCATGCAACCTCACAATCACTCAGTATCAGCCCATCATGCAACCTCACAATCACTCAGTATCAGCCCATCAGGCAACCTCACAATCACTCAGTATCATCCCATCATGCAACCTCACAGTCACTCAGTATCAACCCCGCGGGCATCACTCATACTCAATAGGTACCTGCGCTAACTGGGGGTGTGTACAGACTCCAGAGAGGCTCCTACAGCCCAAGCGCTATAACAAGCCACATCATGGCATAAATCACTCACAATATTGGCCCGCAACCTCTCTCATATCACAACATCCTTACAATAATGGCTCGCAACCCCACTCAGTCAAACACTCTCAACATGCCCTTCAGGCCATAAATATACTGGGTTCTCGACCCAAAAACAGTGTTTCATTTTCAATAAATAGTATCAAAATACTCTGAGTGTCAAAACAAACATCAATAAAAGACTGAGGGAAAATCATAACATATCAAGTGAGGAAAAATAGTAAAAACTGCCCTCAAGGGGTAAACAGATCAGCAATATGCCCCAAACATGGCTTACAACCCAAATTATATCAAATATATATCAATACTATTAAGCATAGGCTTAAAATCGGTTTCGCAACTCAATAGATGCCTAAATGGGAAATATATTTCCATAGTTCCAATCTTTGTATTCCAAAACCCGTGAAAAGGTGCAGAGTCTGGGGTTTCATACCATCAGGACAGGATTTAAAGACACTACTTACCTCAAACTAGCCCAAAAACTATTCCGCAATACGCTTGCCTCTCGAATCAACTCCCGAGTGCTCCAAATCTACCAAGTTCAAATTTTTATCATCAAATTATGCTTAAGGAATGAATTCCAATTGAAAAATATCAATTTTAGCCCAAAATCTGAAATTTGCTAAAACCCGACCCCCGGGCCCGCATCTCGGAACTCAGAAAATTTTATACCAAAATTTTCTTCGTCATCTCACGAGTCCGTACATATAAAGAACGCTAAAATCGGAGTTCGTTTGACCCCTTAAATCAACCCCTAAATGTCTCATAATCTCAAGCCCTAACCCCACATTTTTCTACTGATTTTCATGAATTAAACACTGAGATTATGTTCCTTAATCACTTATAATCAAGTTTTAAGGTCCAAAAACTTACCTCCATGATGAACACTGATTTTTCCTCTTAAAAATCGCCTCAAAAGCTTCTTCCCGTTCAAAAATGGTATTAAAATAGGTTATGGTCGCGGAAGGGTTTTAATATAACTGCCCATATTTTTAATAAAATGGCTTGTGCGTTCGCACGCTCCCAGGCGCGTTCGCACAATGTCCTTCCTACTCTCTCACGCTATCGCAGCACTGTGCACGCGATCGCATAGTACACTAGTCCCCTTTCCCTCACGCGCCCAGGCCCTTGTGCGGTCGCACCCACTCACACGCGATCGCACAGCTTCCTCCCTCTCTACACTGCGATCGCACCATTTCCCCTGTGATTGCACAGAACAAATTCCATGGCCTAACCAACAGACCTTTGTGATCGCATATGACATCCCGCGATTGCATAGAGGAATTTACACCCTGCAACACACCAGCAAAAATAACAGATTTTTCTAGTCCGGAAGTGTCCGTTAATCACCCGAAATCAATCCCGAGCCCCTCGGGACCCCAACCAAATTTACCAACACATCATAAATGATCATTCAAACTTAGTTGCACTCTCAAAACATTAAATATAACCTCTAAACACCAAAATCACATCGGATTCAAGCCTAAGAACTTTGAAATTTTTAAAAATCCACCAACGATGCCGAAACTATTCAAAACAACTTTGATTGACCTGAAATTTTGCAGACATATACAAAATGACATTACGAACGTGTTCCAGCTGTCGGAATTTCATTCCGACCCCGTTAGCCTATTTTCCACTTCCGACCGAAAATCACCAAAAATTAACTTTCGCCAATTCAAGCCTAATTCTACACCGGACATCACAAAAATATTTCGATCACACCCCTAAGTTCTAAATCACCTAACGAAGTTATCCGAGCCATAAAATCCGCATTCCGAGATCGTTTACCAATAAGTCAACTCTCAGTTGACTTTTCAAAATTTAATGCTATTTTTAAAGACTAAATGATTAAACTATCACTACAACCATTCTGATTTCAAGCCTACCAACTCCAACACATCAATAACAGTATAACCATCCTATAACAAGTCAATAACAATAATTATAATGCAGGTTCTACGTAACGACAAACTGGGTCATTACAATTATTTTCTATTTGAAACTTTTGAATAAATTGGTGTGATAAGGGTGAATAAATTGGTGTGATAAGGGTAGATAATTGATTGTGATATTGTGAATAGGTGGGATCGGGTTGCACGCCGCAACAT
Source organism: Nicotiana undulata (assembly GCA_005239495.1). NCBI lineage: Eukaryota > Viridiplantae > Streptophyta > Magnoliopsida > Solanales > Solanaceae > Nicotiana > Nicotiana undulata. The sequence goes on along the minus strand of ML282290.1, from coordinate 11,787 downwards.
GACCGTGAAAATGGAAAAAAATGATGTTTTTTTTACTGAATTTTAAACTTTGAATGGTTTAGAAACTCTTGAGTTACTCTACAGTTTTTCTTATGTTTAGTGCATGTGATTATTTCAAAGTAGGGTTTGGAAAAATTGGAAATTTACTTGAGAGCTGGTTATAGCTGAGGCCTGAAAAAGGCGATTGAGTTATTTTTATTGTTATTGCAGTACTTGTTATTTATTTGTTTAGATTTCTTTCTTGCTTTATATAATATTGTTACAGTTTATATTGTTAAAGCCTCGCCGTAGCCTCGTCACTACTTCGTCGAGGTTAGAATCGACATTTACTCAGTACATGGGGTCGGTTGTAGTGATACTACATTCTGTGCTCTTTTGCACAGATCCAGGTACTGGACATCAGTAGAGCTAGTTCGAGCAGCTTTCCCTATTCAGTTGGAGACACGAGGTACATCTGCCGGCGTTCGCAGATTCCGAGAGTCTTCTCATATTGTACATACGTTGTTTTATTGTATTCAGAACAGTTATACTATTTCTTTCAGCCCAATATTTGTAGTATTCTTTAGTAGTTCGTGAATTGTGACACCAGACTCTGGGGTAGTTCTAGACTTATTTATATAATTTGCTCGTGGTTCGTTATTATTTAATGGTTTAGTGTTTTATCTGTGGAAATTATCTATATTCAGTTTAATTTAAATTTACTTATTGATGCTTAATAAAATAATCAAAGGGAATTAGATACTCGAATTCTAACATTGGCTTGCCTAGCAAGTGTTGTGTTAGGCGCCATCACGATCCCTAAGGTTGAATTTGGGTCGTGACATTTTCAGGGCACTTTGATTTTGTGTTCATCTTAAATTAATGGATTATTAGTTGTCTGCTATATGTGTGAAGATCCACAATTTATATTTTCAATGACTATGTGTACTACTGAAACTGAAAAGGAAGCATGTTAACTTTATTTATTAAAACAAGTGGCATAAATTTTAAGTTGAATTATTAACTGATGATTGAGGATTTCTATGATATATTTTTTTCTTAATTGAGTTAGTTATATGTACAATATCAATATTAATGACTATTGTCAGGAACTTATAGTTTTATTTCATAACTCAAACACTCATTGAGTTAGGATACACGCGTGATGCGCGTACCATGAACGATTTTTTATTACATTGAAACCCTTATTAGATAAACATTATAATTATAATTAAATATTTAAAATTTGGGATGGGATATTATTAAGATTTGAATCGACAACAATCTCTTTAACATTAACAACAATCCTATTTAACCAAAAAAATCTTTGATTTAACTAAGTTGCGAAAAATCAAAGTCATTCTTTTCAAAATTTATAATAAAATAGATTATAATATAGTAGTAAGAGACAAACTGTTAAAAATGCAAACTTAAAAATAATAAGAATGAAAACATTAGAAGACAAAATATATTCTAAGTTAGTTGCCATTCCCTATACTTTTCTTTGTACAAAGTTACTTATTTTAAAATATTAACTTAATGTAAATATTTTAAACTTAGTATTTGATAACCTGATTTACATATTCTTCATATATACATATTTTACTGATTGACGCTAAGTACACGTGCAACACACGTACACTAAAGCTAGTTAATCAAAATAACCCAAAATAGCTAAGTCTTAATAAAAATGATTTTGACCAAAGGCTTAACTAAGAGCCCGTTTGGCTTAGCTGATTTAGAGTAGCTGATAAGCATTAGGTGCTGAAAAACACTTTTAAGTGCTGAAACTGATTTAAAAATAAGCAGTTACATGTTTGGATAAAAGTGTTGATATTAATAATCAGCAGCTGAAACTGTTTGTCAAAAAGTGCTGATAAGCTCTTTTTATGTTAAAATGACTTAAATGACCTTATAACAATTTACCCAACTAAAAACACTATTTTCTTCAAAATTTTAGATTCTATATAAATTCTACTTATTTATCATGTTCTTTTAATTATAAAAATGATTAGATAATATCTTTTATATAAATATAATATATGTTATGATATGCATACAATCAAAAATTAGAAGGTGTGGAGTATGAATTAACAAAAGTTAAGAAAAAAACCTTAAAATATGCACACAACTATGTAAAGAAGAAACAAACACTTAATATGTATTGAAGAACTGGGATTGAGTAAGACTAGACAACAAATTTTGTTTTAAAAAAAGTATTTTAGGGATAGAATAGTATATATTTTGGTCAAAACTAAAGTGATTATAAGCTGAAATTTGATAAGTTAGGGGAGACCATAAGAGAGACCAACTTATGACGTTTGATTTCTTTTTGGCTTACAAGCACTTAACTTATAAATAACTTCAATTTTACCAAACACACAAATACGCTAAAAAATACTTATAAGCCAATTTAATCAACTTATAAACTTAGTCAAACACCCTCTAAAAGGTTAACCTATTGCACATTAGCCTCCTCGTAAGTTGTAGGCACACCAAAGTTTGCATGTTGTCGGCAAGTTAAATTAAATTATGAATAAATTATTGTTTTCAGTCATAAGAAAATTTTGGAGATTGTCTTCGTTGAGTTTTTGAAAAATCAAGTAAAAACACGGAACGCTATTCAAATTGAGGAGACGTGCATTCAAAATCGTTTGTTCCCAAATTTTTCGTCTTTTATAGTAAATAGTTGGTATACACCTGTAACAGTATTTGACATTTAAATATATTTTGGCTATAAAAATTATTCAAAGCTAATTATTTTTCTTTTATAATATTATATATAAAAGATTAATAAAATATTTAAATTCAAAATCTCAAAACATATAAATATTTCACGAATTAAATGCTAAAAAGGTCTAATACATTATTAAAAAAATTCTTAACTAAACACCAAAATATTTAAACTCTAAGACACACAACTAAAAAATACGAATAGATTAAGTTTACATATTACATCTTCAATATAAGATATATCATGTGTACTTCTTCAAATAAAAAAAATAATAATATGCATATCTTCAAAGAGTATAAATAGATTTTTAAGTATGTCTTGGTATTTTTCTAATGCAAGATATATCATTTGTAGATCTTTAGCTATAAAAACATTTGATGTGCATATGTTCATGGAACATACTGCTATCTTGAAGATAATATATATAGTTATTATAAGTTGTACATTAAAGTTATAAAATACTTGCTTAAATATTTAGAATTATTATTAGTAAGAATCTTAGAAAATCTACATGATTTTTATAGAGGGGTAATTTTACAAAGCGCGTACTGTCATAAAGATGGTTGTTGCTGTTATAGGCAAAATTTTGTTATAGAGAGGTAAAATATAACATATCGATTTTGAGAAAAACTAAGCTTTTATAGTAAATGACTATTATATATGATGTTATTATAGAGAGGTTTGACTGTACATAATGACGTTTTATTTTGTGTTTTTATTTATTTATTATTCAAAGTTTGTTGAATAAAATAATTTTGAGAACAAAGATGCCGTAAGATTTCAACCTACCTAGGAAAAACAAATATCCTATTTACTTAAACGTATGAAATATAATCCAAGTTAAATTGGTTACTAACCTCATTCAAAATTTGTTGAGTCATTTGTAGTTCTTGGATCTTCAGAAACTTTTATCTAATCATAGTTATACAATTCTTGACTAACCTTCTTTGTGCTGGTTAAGTCATCGAATCAATGATTATGCAATCCAAATCTGGCGGATATTTAGGATTTCTGATTAGTCCACCCATTTTATTAGATTAGCCTTCTGTCACCTAAATTTCTTTTTCCTTGTCCTTGTTAATTACTCCTATAGTCCTATTTTCTGTAGTAATAATTATTTGATGACTGAACTTTTCAAGATTTTTCTCCAAATAGACATTATGTTGTTCGACCTAAAATAATGGTCCCTACTAATTTATTCATTGCGTTCACTTTTACTTGTCCACTATATTAAAAATATATTTTTACTTTTACTTGTACACTATACTAAATCAAGAGAAACACAATCTATTTTTTTTTTTTCAATTTTACCCTTATCATTAACTATTCATTCCCTAAATCATTTCCTAAGATTTTAAAAGTGCTATTATTATTATGGGTAAAAAAATTATAAAATACATATTACATTTATTGTTTCGCATAAAGAAAATTTTAAGCGCACAACTAAAAGTGAGTGAATGGAGGGAGTACATAGTTGTACTTATGCACCAGTACTATAATGGATGAGGCAATTAATCCCACCAGAATAGTGGACTAATAATTGCCTATGAGAGATAATCATGATAGGATCTTAGTGACGATCACTTACGAATTTTTATTGTTAACTTGAATAAGTGAATTTGAACATAATAATTTCATTATTAGGTGGCTGAAAATCACTATTTAAAAATATATTTATTAGTATATGTTTTTGTATATTTGGATAGTGACTGTAAACTTTTTCGGCTGATTAGACAAATATGTTATATACTATAATCGGAGGCCCAATCTTCGTTACTTCAAAGTAGGAGACCTGGTTTTGAGGAAAGTAACTCAGAACACTCAGGAAATCAATACCAAAAAAATGGGTCCGATGTGGGAAGGTTCCTATCCGGTTTCAACTATCACCGGTAAAGGATCTTACGAGCTAGAAAATCAAGATGGAGTCAAATTACCCATTAATTGGAACGTGACTCATCTTAAAAGATATTACTGCTGATGGATGTTATCAATACTGAAAGTATGTGCAGCACTCTTTTTCCTTTGACCAGTTTCTGTCCCAATCGAGTTTTTCTGGCAAGATTTTTAACGAAGCAGCAACGGAAAAAATACTACGAAAGAAGTGCCATCGGCAAGATTAAGACCTTCAAATGATAAGACATTAAAATGATAAAATAGTATCGGACAGTTAAGTAATCTTTGGCTCGATGGAAAATTCCTAATGCAAAGCAAAGCTTGCCACCAAACCAAAGACTATTCTACCATTCACAAGTGTTTCACCCGAAGAAGCAAGACTTCCAGTGTTCCAATTCGCATACTTCACATTCAAACACTGGGGGGAATAATATAAGATATGGCAACAACATTTCCATGAAAACCAGGGACTACAAGAACCAGGAACAATAATGTCTCACCAGGACCGGGGACTGCCTGACCAGCCCCGAAGAATTAAGTTGTACAAGTTATCCATATGTATTGGCATTTTTCTTTTTACAGCAAACAATGCTTATGTACTTTTGAAAATAGAAGTAATAAAATAAAGTGTCACGACCCTATTAACCCTCCGAAAAGGTATCGTGACGGCACCTAGTCTCTACGACTAGGTAAGCCTAAATTTGCGAAAAAATCTTAATTCAAAACGATAAATTAAAGACAGAAATGAAAAATATAAGAAGACATAACATTGTCGCTCGGCATGTACAAGTATAACTCCCAAGACCCGGAATGTCACATGATAGTCACAAGCTTCTATAAAGTAATAGCTTTATACAACGGGAAAGAAAAATACATGGAAATCTCTATCTAGTCCGGAATAGAAGGTGACTCAGAGGATTCTGCGGATGCGGCAGAATTACCTTACTGTATCCTCGGTAGCAGCTGCGACGACCACTAGCCACGTGGCTGAGAACTCGAACCTGGATCTGCACACGAAAATCATGTGCAGGAAAGGGCATGAGTACTCAACATTCGGTACCCAGTAAGTGCCAAGCCTAACCCCAGTCAAGTAGTGACGAAGTCAGATTAAGGCTCTACTGGATTTATAAATAAACAGTTTAAATAGTACGAAAAAGAAATAAGTTCTAAAGTATACAATTAAAGTGAATAAGCTAAAATAAGGCGGTAAAAATGGAGCCCTCGGCTCAGCACACGTATCACAATATGGAATCTCCCGGGATATCGCCCCGTAGTTCCAATTATAAACATGCAGTGCAGGGGAGATCTCCCAGAATATGTTCGTAGTCCCCAATATAAATATGCAATACAGGAGGGATCTCCTAGAATAAGTCCGTAGTCCCCAATTTAAATATGCAGTGCTGGGGGGGTCTTCCGGAATACGTCTGTCGTCCCCAATTTAAATATGCAATGCAAAGTAAGTGCTAAATAAACATAAATTCTAACAGTACATCAAAAATACAGGCAGGAAGGCATGGGAAACTAACTAAACATTGCGCATAGAGTTTCAATTAAGCAACTTAGTATGGAAAGAATAGGCATGATCCCCTAATCTAAGATGAACAATTAAACACGTAGAAATGATGTAATAGAAGAACAAGGCACTGTATAATTTTGAAGGAAAAATGGGATTTTTGTAGAAATGGCCCGTGTAAATACTCGTCACCTCACGTACACGGCGCCCACACAACAATTATATCAAAACAACCTAAGGAAAATTCCCCAACACAAAGTTAGACAAGCCACTTACCTCGGCGGCTCTGCTCAACTCGAAACCACGTTCTTACCACGAGTACCCGACTCCAAATGGCCCAAATCTATTCAATTCAATTTCATAATGTAAATATCACTTTATGAAATCAATCAAGCTAATTAGTTCGAAGCTAATACGCGAAATTAAGAAAATTGCCCAAAAAGTCCCCCGGGCCCACATCTCGGAATAGGGTAAAACTTACAAATTCCGGACACCCGTTCACTCACGAGTCTAACCATACAAGAATTACTCGAATCGGATAACAAAACCTCGATCAAAACTCAAAAACTCGGCCTAAGAACTTTATCCAAATTTTCCACCTCAAATTCGAAATTAAAAGATGAATTTAAGTATAGATTCATGGGAATTAGTCAAAACCGAGTAGGAATTACTTACCCAAATCGCCCAGGTGAAAATCTCTTCAAAAATCGCAATCCCCCGAGCTCCCAAGTTCAAAATGTGAAAAATAGCTTAAACCCTCAATTTTGGGTTTCAAAATCTGCCCAGGTACAGTCCTCATCGCGTTCGCGGAAGCACCATCACAAACGCGAAGGGTAAAATTCACGCGCCCAGATTTTGACCTACACGAACGCGAGACTGGTCATGCGAACGCGGTCCTTGGCTTCCCAACCCTACGCGAACGCAGCACGACTCACGTGACCGCGAAGGGTAAAAAATCGAACCCCTCTCAAACCTCATTCCTTCTTCGCGAACGCGGCCTGGCTCACGCGTTCGCGATTAACACTATCCCAAACCATCGCGTTCGCACCTACCCTTACGCGAAAGCATAGAGAATTTTCCCCTTACCCCAAATTGGCTTATGCGTTCGCGGCCCCCTCACGCGAACGCATAGAAGAACACCAGCACCAACAAAAATATGATCCTTCCTAAGTCCAAAAATTAGCCCGTTGAGCATCCGAAACACACCCGAGGCCCCCGGGACCTCAACCAAACCTACCAACCAGTCCTAATACCTCATTCAAACTTAGTCGAGCCTTCAAACCACGTCCCATAACGTCAAAATCAAGAATTATGCATGGATTCAAGCCTAAGAACTTAGGATATTTCCAAAATCTACGACCGATGCCAAAACACATCAAAACTAGTCCGAATGACCTCAAATTTTACACACAGGTCATAAATGAAACTACGGACCTACATTCACTCTTGGAATACCATTCCGATCCCGATATCAAAATTTCACCTATCGGCCGAAATCGCCGAAATTCTAACTTTCGCCAATTCAAGCCTAAATCTCTTACAGACCTCGAAAACATGTTCCGGACACACTCCTAACCCAAAATCACCCAACGGAGCTAACGGAGTTGACGTAATTCCATTTCGGACCCGTCTTCACACAGTTCCAACTACAACCCGATTTCTAAAGCTTAAACTCATATATAGGGACTATGTGTCCCAAAACTCTCCGAAATCCACAACTAATCGCTCCGACAAGTCCCATAAGCAGAAACAAACGTGGGAAAAATAGTTATTAGAGTATCGCGGTGCTAACTCTCAAAACGACCGACCGGTCGTTACATAAAGTCCTTTTATTTTTATCTTGTTTCTTGTCCAAACGGAGAGTTGATTTTATCATTTGAATGTTAACAAAAAACTTCAAATTCTTGTGCTGGAATGAGCAAGAGATGTCCTCTTCAAGACCATCGTAAACATAAGAGATCCCTCTCTTATGAAACCCTCTTAGTAAAGGGTTGGTTCCAGAAGAGTTTATGCCTGGAATAAAAAGCTATCGGATGAAAATACACCAGAATCCTTATCTAATTTGATGCAAAAATAATAAACTTTGTGAAATACTTAAACAAAAGTCTTCTTTATTTATCAACATGCCAAACGGCATAAGTACAAAGGAAAATAACAAAAGAAAAGAGGAAATCTAAACTTCATCGCCACCAAAACTCGGGGGGGGGAGGGGGGGGGGTTGCATCTACCGCCGGTGAAACACCTAGGCCTTCATCAACATTCTCTTAAAATTCCTCCTCGGTTCCCGTGTACTCGAAATCGGTACTCGAAGAGTCAGTTGCGTCAAGCTTAGCCGGGATACATTCTCGAGAAGTTAACTCCAGTACTCGGGCCTTGGCGATTTCATTATCAGTATCAACGATGCCTGCTTCGGCCTCCTCCAAGGTTTTCCTCCTCATATAATACATAGCATATGTCATTTCAAAAACGAGGGAATTTTCTTGGAACTGAAGTTTCTACTTCAGCTTGTCAACCTCGACTCGGAAACCAACTCGCTCGGATCTCTTGGCACCAAGGCTAAGATCGAGATCACGGATTGTAGATATGTGAACCCGATTTTGCTCCATGATCTTCTTAAACCTCTCTTCCATACGGTCTCGATTCTCCTCGGCGGCAGCAACCTCTTTAACTTTGGAGCTCAAAGATTCCTCCGAGTTATTTACTTGCTCAATGGAGTCAGACTCGCGCTCGGTAGCAGCAAGAGAAGCATCTTGAAGCTCAGCCCACCTGGCCTTAGCATCTTGAAGTTGTGCGCGTTGCTGAGTGGCTTCTTGGTTGTGGTCCATCACTTCATTCTCACTCTGGTGCAATCGGGCCTCAAGCTTGTCCACTTTAGAAGCTTTTGCCTCCACCACTGGGAGGTGTGCATCAAGTTGAATCCTTTCAGCCAACAACTGATCCCGTTCATACATAAGTCCTTTATTAAGGATCAATCTCTGAAAGCCCTCAGATGCAAGGAAGTTGGCCTGCAAAATATATATCAACGTCAAAAAACCCATTATAACAGATAAACAAAGAACAAGCAGCAAGAGAATGAGTACGGTACCGTTGCCGCATTGTGCATGGCGTTGTTTAACATGCACTCTCCAGAAAGGGAGAGAATTATCTTCTTATCTTCTTTTTAATCCTTCAGCTTCAAGTAATTATCAAGCTCCACCGGCTTAGACAGCAGATGGCACCCCTTCGAAATCGAGAGAGTGACACTCCTCCTTCATTGGAGATCTGGAGAAGGGGGTGAGTAATTGTGCCCCAACCGTGGTCAGGGGATTGGGGAGGAAAATCACCCCTCCTCTCGGGCATTTGCAATTGGCGGAGAAGATGAATCGAATGCTGGTGGCGTAGAAGCAGCTGGTGTAGAGGGGCGTTAAGTTGTTGGTGTTGTAGGTTGAGAAGCAGCTGCAATAGAAGCAGTGCTGACTATCAGTGGCTCATTAACCGAAGGCATAAAAATCTAGGTCCCGAACTCCTTAGACCAGGAACAATTACGAGGATATCACAACGGGAGTTAGCATTATCTACAAGATCCATCTCACCCCATAGTGCTTGGGCCTCTTCATTGGTTAGTTCTAAAAGCTCTCCCGGTTGAGCTGATGAAGATCGTTGTCTCCATTGAAGAGAAGCCTCTTCATCACTAGCTTCCCCATCATCTTGCAGCAATCTCACAGCCTCTGCAGGACTGGCCAAAACCTCGACTTCAGGGTAGGTAATGGAGCCCTGTGGGAGTCCTGAATCAAACAAAAAGGTATGTTTAGAAAATTTAGTTATGTACATATAGAGGCAGAAAGTAGAAGGAACCAGTTTACTGTGATTCTTGGCCTTCCATCCATATTTGGGGGCCATCTCCTTCCACCGGCGAGTTCTGGCGTAGTAATATCTAGAATCTTTTGAATTCATTGGTACATGCCTTCAACCATTGGAGGTGTCCACAGAGTAACTAAAATAATGGAAACAAAAGGGTCAACAATGATAGGAATAATCTTTTTACCGAGAAAGAGATGAGTAGATTATAAACTTATGCGAACAACTCCATGATTTGAGAAAAGATGGAGTTATGGACGGGATGATATGCCTGGTAGAAATGATGAAAAATCGCTCCATCCATCCACGATCATTCGTTGTCGTCATCCACGCTGGAAAGAAGGGTGTGGTGGCCACGTTTACTGAAATTTATGTAACGACCCGGTCCGTCGTTACGCAGTATACACATCTATTCCTTTATTTCTGTCTTGTAGTAGCTCGGTTACACTGTTCATGGAGTGTTGGGGTTGGTTGGTTCGGGTTCGGAGTGAAAATAGAGTGGATTGAGACACTTAGTCTCTAACAAGAGCTTTAGAGTTGGAAAAGTCAACCCGGAGTTGACTTATAGGTAAACGACCTCGGAATTCAGATTTTATGGTTCGGATAGCCTCGTTAGGTGATTTGGGACTTAGGAGTGTGTTCAAAATATTTTTAGGGTGCCCGGTGTAGATTTAGGCTTGAATTGGCGAAGTTAGTATTTTGGCAAATTCCGGTTGATAGGCGAGATTTTTATCCGAGGGTCGGAATGGGATTCCGAGAGTTGCTGTAGATTTGTTAGGTCATTTTGGACTTGCCCGCAAAATTTTAGGTCATTCAGAGATGATTTGGTTGGGTTTTTGATCAAATTCGTGTTTCGAAAGTTTTTGGAAATCATAGGCTTGAATTGGATGAGGATTTATGGTTTTGATATTGTTTTTGGTGTTTTAATGGCTCAACAAAGTTTGAATAACCACGTTTGATATGTTGGCATGTTTGGTTAGGGTCCCGAGGGGCTCGGATTTGATTTTGGGCGTTAAACGGAGAAGTTGGATCTTGAAATGCAGCTGAAGCTGCTGTTGCTGGTGCGACCGCACCTGCGATGCTTGGGCCGCAGGTGCGGACATCGCAAGCGTGACAGTGAAGGCGCAAGGCCGGAATTCGTCGCAAGGGCGGAAGGAAGATCGCACCTGCGAGGTCGCAGATGCGGGAGATGGGGTCGCTGGCGCGGACTCTGGGTTTTAAGCGAAGGACCGCTGGTGCGGTCAATAGGTCGCCCCTGCGGGCCCGCTGTTGCGATAAATAGGCCGCAGGTGCGAATGAGGTCGCAAGGGCGGATTGAGGTCCGCACCTGCGATGTCGCAGGCGCGGGAAAAATGTCGCGGGTGCGGAAGCTGGGCAACTTAAGTGGGTTTCGCAGGTGCGGTTGAATGGTCGCACCTCCGGAGTCGCAGGTGCGAGAAAAACACCGCTGTTGCGGAAATGCCTGGGCAGAACTATAAAAGGCAGCCTTCGCGAAATTAGCCCTCTTTCACTATTTTTACACACGGGTTGGAGGTTTTGAAGGGGTTTTGATAAGGGATTTCGTTNATGGTGGTTAGGGCTTGGGTTTAAGAGAAGAAGAATGGGGGAATTGGAGGACCATTTGAGGTCCGATTTTCGTGTTCTTGGTATGGTTAGACTCGGGAAAGGACAAGGAACCTAGTGTTGTGAAAATTTCTGACTTTCGAGATGTGGGACCGAGAGCCGGGTTTTGACCAAATTCGGGATTTTTGGTATTTTTGCTAAATTCTGATTTGGGGATTTTTCCTTAGCACATTGTGACACTATGTAATTGATTATTGATAGATTTGGA
>ML282287.1:5443-45242 GCA_005239495.1 Nicotiana undulata | reverse complement strand
AAAATGAAGAAAACAAGTTAAGATTCACTAACCCACGAAGTATTGGTGAAAGGAAGCTTCAATGGATGCCTAAGGGGTTTGGAGAAGGAGGAGTTCGTGTATTTTTATGAAAATCCCGGAATAACACTGTGTTGGACTTAAGAGTTAAGAATTAACTGGGCGATTTTTGCACCTGCGAAAGGAGGCTCGCACCTGCGGTATCGCAGGTGCGGAAAAATGATCGCACCTGCGGACTTGGGCCAGCCCAGAAGGGGCCGCACCTGCGGAAAAAGGGCTCGCTCCTGCGGAGCCGCTCTTGCGGGATTTGGTCGCACCTGCGATGGCATGGACCGCACCTGCGGTCACGCGCCTGCGGCCTGAGTCTCGCGCCTGTGGACTTTTGGCAAAGGGCTGGGGATCGCACCTGCGAGGCTGGGACCGCAGGGGCGGTCTCGCACCTGCGGCTGGGCAACCGCACCTGCGGTCACACCAGCTGTTGTGCACCAGCAGTGGTTTTTGGCCTCGCGTGGGGTTCGGGAGGCACCTGGGCCCACCCGAGCCCCGTTCAAATATACCAACAAGTCCTAAATCACTAAGCGGGCTCGCTCGAACTTTCAGAACACGAAAAACAACAGCGAAACTCGAAATCAAACCCCAAAACTTACTTAATCAAATCTTAAGAACTTTAAAATTCTAGAATTCATTTCAATACGTTGAACCGGCCTAAACTACTCGGAATGACTTCAAACTTTGCAGATAAGTCATAAATGACACCAAGGAACTATTCCCGATCTCGGAATCTCATTCGGACCTCGGGAACATAACATCACTTTCCAAGTCGCATTTCAAATTCTTTAAAACCTCAAAGTCTCATTTTTGATCGAAACTACTCAATTCACGCCCGTTTCACACCAAGTTCCACAAATAGGACGAATAATATATAATAAACCTGTTCTGGGCTCCGAAACCACAATACGGACCCGGTAACGAGGTTTTCACATAATTATTCACTTTCATATTTCTTTATTATTTTAGGAAAAACAATTTATTTTAAAAATTCATTTCTCGGGCTTGGGACCTCGGAATTCAATTCCGGGCATATGCCCAAGTCCCATATTTTCCTACGGACCCTCCGGAACCGTCGAAGCACGGGTCCGGGTCTGTTTACCAGAAGTGTTGACCAAATTCAACTATATTCATTTATTAATTATCAAAACTCATTCTTTTATCAGTTTTTCACATATAAGCTTTCCGGTTACACGCCCGGGCTGCGCACGCATATCGAGGTGAGGCTAATGGAGGCTCTCGGAGCCTCGGAACACATATATAGTTTAAATTACATAAGGTGACCTTTTGGGGTCATCACACAATCACTCAATATCAGCCCATCAGACAACCTCGCAATCACTCAATATCAGCCCCGCGGGCATCACTCAGTAGGTACTGCGCTCACTGGGGGTGTGTACAGACTTCGGAGGGGCTCCTACAGCCCAAGCGCTATAACAAGCCACAACATGGCATAAATCACACACAATATTGGCCCGCAGCCTCTCTCATATCACAACATCCTCACAATAATGGTTCGCAGCCTCACTCAGTCAGACACTCTCAACATGCCCTTTAGGCCATAAATATACTAGGTTCTCGACCCAAAAACAGTATTTTATTTTCAACAAATTGTATCAAAATACTCTGAGTGTTAAAAAAAATATCAAGAAAAGATTGAGTGAAAATCATAACATATTAGTGAGAAAAATAGTAAAACATCCCCCAAGGGGTAAACAGATCGGCACTGGGCCCCAAACATGGCTTACAGCCCAATTATATCAAATCATAATAGTACTATTGGAAATAAGCTTTAAAAAGCAGTTTCGCAACTCAATAGTTGCTTAAAAGGAATATATCTCCAAAGTTCCAATCTTTGCATTCCAAAATCCGTGAAAGGATATAAAGTTCGGGGTTTTATACCCTCAGGACAGGATTTAAAGACATTACTTACCTCAAGCTAGCCCGAAAGCTATTCCGCAATACGCTTGCCTTTCGAGCCAACTTTCGAATGCTCCAAATCTACCAAGTTCAGATTTTATCATCAAATTATGCTTAAGGAATGAATTCCAATTGAAAAATACCAATTTTAGCTCAAAATCGAAATTTGCTAAAACCCGACCCGGGACCGCATCTCGAAACTCAGAAATATTTATACCAAAACGTTCTTCGTCATCTCACGAGTCCGTACATATAAAGAACGCGAAAATCAGAGTTCGTTTGACCCCTCAAATCGACCCTTAAAGGTCTCATAATCTCAAGCCCTAACTCCTCTTTTTCTACTGATTTTCATGAATTAAACACTGAGATTATGTTCCTTAATCACCTATAATCAAGTTTTAAGGTCCAAAATACTTACCTCTAGGATGAATACTGATTTTCCCTCTTCAATATCGCCTCAAAAGCTTCTTCCCGTTCAAAAATGGTGTAAAAAAGGTTAATGGTCGCGGATGGTTTAATTTAATACTGCCCAGTTCTTATTCGCGATCGCGGCACCCACATCGCGATCGTGATTCACAAATCTTCAGCTGCCCAAAAATACTCTCCGCGATCGCAACAAAGCCCACGCGATCACGGTTCAATAGAACTTCAACCCACGCGATCGCAGTCCGGCTCACGCGATCGCAAAGAACAACTGACCCTGGTCCCCATGCGCCTGACTAACTCTACGCGATCGCGGACTAGGCCTACGCGATCGCACTGCATAAGCTCCTCACCTCACGCGATCGCGACCAGACTTCAGCGATCGCGATGCAAAAATATGACCGTCTCCCAATTGCTCTACGCGATAGCGACAATTGCCACGCGATCGCGATGAACAGATCCCTGCTGCACTAACACTAGAAAACAACAACTTTCCCAAGGCCAAAATGCCCGTTAACCACCCGAAATCAATCCCGAGCCCCTCGGGACCCCAACCAAATACGCCAGCACATTACATATGATCATTCAAACTTAGTTGCACTCTCAAAACACTAAAAATAGCATCAAAACACCAAAATCACATCGGATTCAAGCCTAAGAACTTTCAAAATTCTAAAATCCACCAATGATGCCGAAACTATACAAAACAACTCCGATTGACCTGAAATTTTGCAAACATATCCAAAATGACATTACGAACCTGTTTCAACTATCGCAATTCCATTCCGACCCCGATAGCCTATTTTCCACTGCCGACCGGAAATCACCAAAAACTAACTTTCGCCAATTCAAGCCTAATTCTACACCGGACATCACAAAATTATTCTGAGCACACTCCGAAGTGCCAAATCACCTAACGAAGCTATTCGAGCCATAAAATTCGTATTTCGAGGTCATTTACCAATAAGTCAACTCTCGGTTGACTTTTCCAACCTTAAGGCTATTTTTAAAGACTAAGTGACTAAATTCTCATTACAACCATTCCGATTCCAAGCCTACCAACTCTAACACATCAATAACAGTATAACCGACCTATGACAAGGCAATAGCAGCAATAATAATGCAAATTCTACAGAACGACCGACCGGGTCGTTACAGAAAATTAATCAAATAAGTATCACAGTAGAAAAAAATGTACGAAGATAAGGGGATAGAGAAAATTTTATGATATTTATATTTTAATTTAATTATAAAATAAAATATAAATAAATTACACTCAAGAAAATTATAAGTACTTGCTAATTCAATAATAGAAATAAAAAAGATCAAATAATTTATTTGATTACTATATGATGTGTGTCCTTTAATTTTTATAGATTGTATTATATTTCTGCACACTATATTAATTAATAAAATACAACTAATATTTATTAAGTTAATATGATATATTAGATCATAATTTATAAGATTAATATTCTGTCAAATTATCCGCGCATCGCGCGGGTTCTTATACTAGTAGTGATGAATAATTGAAGTACCCGATTAAAAATCGATCATTTATAACATGAAATAAATTCTTGTACTTAGCAAAAGAAAACTACCAATCAAACTAGAATGTAAAGACAAATAATTAGATTATTATAATAGCAAAGAAATAGACTAAAAAGACTACAAACGACTAATATGTACATAAAATTTTAGAAATTATATATATATATATATATATATATATATATAATTTATAAAATTTTATGTACATATTAGTCGTTTGTAGTCTTTTTAGTCTATTTCTTTGCTATTATAATAATCTAATTATTTGTCTTTACATTCTAGTTTGATTGGTAGTTTTCTNCACCCCCTTTTTTTTTTTTTTTTTTTTTTTTTTGTGTGTGGGGATATTTTGCTTTCATATCTAATAAAATACAACTTACGAGAAATTCCAGTGACAAGGCGTGCCAATCAAGTACTATAAATATTTTTTCCTATTCTCTTTTCCTATTAAAGATTCTTCAATTAGTAACAAAAATTATGGGAAGTATATATTTATATATTAAAGAATCTACTTTTCCAATAACTAACAAAGTTATGGAATAGTTTCCATATGTTTTTTAATTTTCCTAGAATAGCGTTCCGTGTTACAATACTTTCCAAATTAAAAAGAACTACAACAAAAAAGAGTAAACAAATCTTTTCCGATTCTTGAATGGTAAAAAATCTTGATTTACAGACCAAGAAACTCTTCTATAAATTATTATACATCAACAAATTCTCAATTTACGAAGCCAATTAATCTTCTTCTTTCTTCTACCATGAATACTACTACTAACACCGTGAAGAAAACTCAAGGACGGAGAAAAATTGCAATCAAGCCAATTGACAATCAAAACAGTAGACATGTTACTTTCTCCAAACGTCGTTTAGGACTTTTCAAGAAAGCTAGCGAACTTTGCATCTTAAGCGGTGCAGAAATCGCTATTCTTGTTCAGTCTTTAAAACGGCAACGTCTTTTCGCTTTCGGCCATCCCAACGCTGACGTCGTTATTGACCGTTACCTCACCGGAAAATCGTCGTCCTCCTCCTCCTCATCCACCGTTGATCAACTCAACGTGCAACAGAATAATCAATACTATTCTCAGATTTGTAGAGAATTGGAGGCTGAGAAGAAAAAAAAGGAGATAATTGAAAATTTAAAGATTGTAAATACTAATAATAATAATGAGGGATTTTGGTGGAATGAACCAGTTGATGATATGGGGATTGAGGAACTTGAAGAATTTATGGGTGCATTGGAAGAATTGAAGAAGAAAATAACAATGAGAGCTGATGAATTGAGTATGATTACTGGTTCTTCAACTACGAATAATAATATTGCTAGATTTGGGGCAGTAGATCAATTCTTGAATCAGGCCGCTATCGACTATTGTTCTTCAATTGTTCCTTACCAATTCAATCATCCAGGAGATGGCGAATTCTGAAGCAATTATTTTCATAGTTGAGTATTTTAATAAAGAAGTAGCATGTCGTGATCTTTTGTTATATATAAAAAAAATTGAGAAGCTGTTGTTTTTGTATTAATAATTTCGACTATCTTCTTCCTTGTGTCCATGAATAAGTTAATAGCTCAAGTGACGTAAACTGGTCATGCTGCACTCTTTTTTTTATGTTTTCTTAGTATTTTATTTCATTCTTAGAATTTGAATGTCGTTTCTTATAGTTTTATTCCATATTTTATTGACAATGAGGTCCTACCTTCATTGGTTTACTAAAGCTTTAATCTGGTTTTTGTTATAGTTTATTACTTAACCTTATGATTGTAATAACAACAGTATGTTTTATTATTCTGCTTACAAGAAAATGTATGCATCTTTTCCCCATAATAATCATTTTACATGGTAAGAATGCTTGATATATGTTCTTTAATAGAAATTGTGAGACCAATATATATTATTATTTATATGAATTAGGGAAGGTAGAATTCAATTTCATACTAAGAAATAAGGACAGATTTCTTAATAAAAAGCAACAGATGAAGGTATAATGTGGCTGGGGAAGTGATAATAGCAATAAAAGGATTGCAAAATATTAACAATTACTAACATATTGATTTATAAGGGCAACCATTTGTTGTTGCTCATATATAGGCAATCAATACACAAACCGAGAACTTGAAAAACTTAAAGCAAAGACCAACTAGTGAGGTACTCGTTAGCTTTAGTTAATCAAATGAGGGGAAGAAAAAGGGCGGCCCGTGCACTAAGCTGCCGTGATGCATGAGTTAAGGGAAAGGCCGGACCACAAAAAATTAAAATAATCCAGCTGAATCAAAACCGAAGTTATGGTTATAAAGATTATTTGAAGCAACCATGTTTCGAGCTGGCTTGATATCATAGTTGTCAAAAATTCCATTACCATTAACACCAAAATAAGAAGAGTTAGCAGTAGTCTCAACCATAAACTTCCTTGCTTGATTTGTCACATTCTTTTTTAAAACCTCCATTGAATCCTTTAATTGTTCAAGTTCATGCAAAGCAAGTTTACTTATAGGAGCTTCCCACCAATATTGACTTTGACTAGTTTTCCTCATTTGATCAAGTGATTCTCCTCTTTTCTTCTCAACTTCAAGCTCAGCAAGAATCTGAGTTAATTGTAAATTGAGCTCACGAACACTAGCATTTCGATGAGCCTCAACAAGATGAAGCGATGAATTAGGAATTGGATTATGATTTCTTGACAGGAATCTATCGATAATAGACCCAACATTAGGGTGACCGAAAGAAAAAACTTTTCCTGCAGGAGAGAAAACTATGATAGCTATTTCAACACCACAAAGTATGCATAGTTCACTAGCTTTCTTGAAAAGACCAGAACGACGTTTTGAGAAGGTAACTTGAAGATGATTTTTGACCTCTATTTTGGCAATTTTTATCTTTTGACGACCAATGCTAGGTTTCTTTGCCATGGCTGAAACTAAAGAATATTAGAGATAATTCTTGTGGTTTTTGAGTTTACATTCAGAGTAAAAAATATGGACTATTTAAAGGTGTTTTGGAGTACTCTCATACTTGCTGTCTTTAAAATGATTTTACTATTGTTTCTATGTAATGTGTTGATTTGGGAGTTAGAAAATCTTATCCTTTTAATGGATTGATAATATGATACTCATTGCACCCTAGTTGGCATTATTAAAAGGTATATATATTAGTTGTGAAAGTCAACTTTTTATGAGTAATCCCTCTATAAGTAATGACTTAATTGTTTGTTACAATTGTCAACCCTTCTATCTATTGATTGGCTAGCTAGCAGGGATAAATGGTAATTAATTAAAAGAGTAAGATTATTTTAAGAATAAATGATGGTGAGTGAGAAAAGGAGATATCTGCCAATATTAGAGATACTATACGTATTTATTTATTTATTTTTGAGTTGTAACCTAAAGACAATCATGTTTTGCATTTACATTTGAGTTGTAACCTAAGGAGAAGCCAATTATGATAATAGTTGGATAATATTAGTGTCTTAGCTTGAGAAATCAAGTGGTGATAATTAAGTTTAGATATTGATGAGTTATGAATCATAAAAGTCAAATAACATATATAGATTATAAGATATGAAGAAATTGCAAAAAAATGTGTCGGAGCATGGGAATTTTCTTGAAATAAATTGCTAGTTGATCATACGGTTACAAATAATAAAGTTACATAAGAATTAAATAAAGGAAAATATGACATATTTCTTAAGATGGATGATTCTATCTCTAGATTTTCCAGAAGAAGAGACAGAAATTTTTCTAGAATAGCAAGTCGGGATTCAATAATCATAAAATGTATATTCACTACCATTAAGAGGAACAAATATGCAAAGTAATATATTCTTAGCAGAATGTGCTTATTAAAATCTAAAAGGTCGGAAGAATGAATGAGGTTATTTTACAGTACCTTTTAATTTTCTTAATGATTTTGTGCTAATTTATAGTTAAGGACTATAGTTGCAAACTCTAGCATGATAACATTTTTATCAAAACTTTAACTTGATTTCAAGAGAGATATAATCATATAATACGATAATTTTCGTATATTTTATCTTATCTACTGCAAAGTTTAATTTATGTCGTAGAAACTGAGTCTGAGGGTACCCGGGGAGCTTTTGATGGCAAAATCAGAACTCATAAACTTCAAATCTTGACTACGTCTCTGTCGATAATCAATGTTTTTGTTTTATTTTTACAAGAATAACTTAAAAGTAATTCGTTTTCTTTCTGTATATAAGATCAAGAGAAACACCAAAACCCACTATAGGTCGTAATGACGCTCAACGTCGCCGTTAGGCAAGCCAACGGTGAATTGAACTATCACATTAATTGCTCATTTTATCATTCTAAATCATAAATTTTATTAAATAAGAAAATTTACACCTTTTAAATCACGGGTACATATATAATTAGTAATGCATAAAAATAAAAGGTGATAATAATATGTAAATTCGTAAACATCAACTAGAATATCCCAAAATTCGGTGTCACAAGTGCATGAGAATTTACTAATGAGTACAATAATAATGCATCATCTGTCTGGAATGTAAAAAAGACAGGATAGAGTAAATAGTACGATGGAGACTCTGTGATACATAGCCTGGAATGCAGCTCACCATAAAGTCTCCTCAGCAGTTGCGCCTACGCGCCAAGATGTCCACCAAATGAACTCGTCAGATCCTTCACATTTAGTGCAGAAGTGCAGTATGAGTACGTAAGTCAACGCGTACCCAGTAAGTATCTAGCCTAACCCCGGAGAAGTAGTGACGAGGGGTCGACATCGAAACTTACTAGTGGTCCAATAAATCAGTATGATAATTCATAAACACATATGAAGCACAACAATAACAGTGAGGTACAACCTGTAACTAACACGATCTTTCAAAATTTCTTTTAACGATATAAATTTCTCAATCTCGTATCATATATCAATAGCTCAAAAAATATCAAGTGCCAATATCAAAAGGATACGGAATACCATATAAAATGTCAGGCATCAATGGAAGGATAATCTCGTGAATATTCGGATTGCTAGCGATATAACACACAATAATGCCAAGGTCGTACGACCCGATCTAGAGTGGTGTGTACATTGCTGAGGGTTGACCAACACGAACCAGAGATGCATCTCAATATACTGCCGAAGCGTTCTGCCCGCTCCACAAGAATGGAAGGAACTTATCGAATTACTTGACACGTGCTTACAATACAGTATATGAGCATAAGGTGGATATACCATTTACCGTTTATCAGATATTTTTCCAACAACTCAAAGTGATAAGGCTCGGCCTAATATATATATTCCTAAATCAATTTAATTATAAATTTACTTAATTAAGTAAGCTAGCAAAAATGTGTTAAAATAATCCAAATATTACATGATAAAGTCTTAAGTCTACTCGAACATAATATGTTTTAACTACGTATGGACTCTCATCACTTCGTACGTACGTATCACCCACAACTAGTAGCACATAGAAATTACATCACCAACGGGGTAGTTTTCCCCCTCACAAGATTAGACAGGAGACTTACCTCGCTCCGTAGTTCCATGACCGGCTCCAATGCCTCTCTAACTCTTCAATTCAAAGACAAATGATCCGAAACTAGTCAAACAATGTGCAATTCAATCAAAATATACTCCAAATGCGTATAATTAACAATTTATAATAATTCCCAACTCCGCTCAAAAAGTCAACCCTCGGCCCACGTGCCCGAATCCAAAATTTCTCGATGACAATCATTATATCACAAACTTAAATATATAATTTATTCCTAATTTCATGTCCAATTTTGTAGTAAAAATCCAAAAATACCAAATTATAAGTTTTCTTCAAGATCCCACAATTTCTACAAAATTACATGTTCAAATCCTCGTAAAATCCATGTAATTAACTAACATTATGTGGGAATTACTTACCTTGCCATAGATAATGAAAATATCCCCTTGAACCAAATCCTGTATAAGAATCAAGTCTGCCCGTGCCCGCTCTTCTTCGCATTCGCGACCCCCTGATCGTGTTCGCGATGCCCAACTGCCCCTGCCCTTCGCGTTCGCGCTTTGCCCCTTACGTTCGCGAAGTCCTTCATCCTCGCAGCCACCCAGCCTTCTTCGCGTTCGCGACCTCCGCGTCGCGTTCGCGACCTCCGCGTCGCGTTCGCGACCTCCGTGTCGCGTTCGCCACCTCCACATCGCGTTCGCGTAGGTTAGCTCATAACACATATGAACCTAGAGCTCTGATACCAACTTGTCACGAGCCAAAATTCCCTCCGTAGAATATCGTGACGGGACCTAGTCTCTAAAACTTGGTACTCCTAACAATATGCGGAAACATTAAATAAGAGATTAAAACTTGAACATCCCAAAAATTTCATAAATAGAATCTACCAAAACTCAATACATACAATCCTAAAACCTGGTGAGATGTAAGTCACAAGCTCTAGATACAATACGAACAGTCCTATACATCATTGTCTATCAAAATGTAAGACATAAGAAAAGAACATGATTAGAAGGGGACTCTGAGGCCTGCGGGCGCGGACAGGTGTACCTTGAATTCTCCAGTACGCAAGCCACACAACTCCAAAATATGTGTAGAAGCATAATATGAGTACACCACAATGGTACCTAGTAAGTGCCAACCCTAAGCTCGGTAGAGTAGTGACGAAAGGAAAACAAGAATTTTATATGTTAAAGAAACAAGAGCCAAACAATACATCAAACAAAGAAGATCAACATGGGCACTCCCGAGGTACCGCTTCGTAGTCCCAAATCGTAATAAAACAAATCACAGTCTTTTCTTATCACCGTGGGAGTCTTTAAGTTTGATTTTGAAAATCATTTTTCCGAAACAACATCCCACGTTTTAGCCCACCTTATCACACCACATGGCTTCTAGTAGTTCCCCTACTAGCCACGCGTATCAAGCCCAACTTATCTCACCGCATACGTTTCAACACCCAGACCTTATACCACCACATGCGTATCAATAATCATAATGGCACGGCAGAAGACTCGTGCAAACAATAACAACCGCATGACAGAAACCTCGTGCAAGCGACCAAACAATCACCTCAACAATAACACGAAAGCCAAAACATAACAACTAAATAAATGATATTTCACAACTGACATCTGGCCTCAAAAGAATCACAGCCTTGCTATTCAACACCAACTCAACAACAAGATATTTCAAGGATAGCAATTTTAAGTAAAGAATTCCACAGTTAAGTAATAAAAAAGCAAGCAATTCAACTAAACATGTGATACAAGTTGCAAATTGGAGATAAGACAGGTAGACATCTGAAATTAGGCTAAACATGATGACTATAACATGCTAAAGTAACTCAATTAAGGCATGGAAAGGAAACTACGTAGCTAAAACAGGAACTTCCAACATTTAGCCCATGTACGCACTTCTCACCTTGCGTACACGACCTTCACATATTACAAGTTATCGTCACTGTACGGAATCCTAAGGAGAATTCCCCCCACATAAGGTTAGACAAGTCACTTACCTCATACCACGCTCAATCAATTAATTAGAAGGTCTTTTCCTCGATTTTCCAACTCAGAACGGCTTGAATCTAGCCAAAACAATTTCATACTATAAATATAACTATAGGAATCTAATTTAAATAATGAAATATTGATCTTAACTAAAAATTGAAAAATCGCTCCAAAAAGTCGACCCGGGCATGCATCTCAGAATCCGACCAAAATTACAAAAACCGAACACCCATTCGATATCGAGTCAAACAATACAAGAGTTATCCAAATCCGACCTCATTTAGCCTTTCAAAACCCAAAAATTTGGTCTAAGAACTCTTACGCCTTTTCCCCAATTTTTTCACCCCGTATCTCTAATTACATGATGAAATCAATGATAAATTAGTGGAATTTAATCAAAAATGAGTTAAAGAATCCTTACCCCAACACCTCCTCTGTAAATCCCTCAAAATCTCGCCTTTATCCGTGCTCTCAAAGTCCAAATGTGAAATAAGAGAATGAACCCTCGTTTGAAATTTAAATTCTGCTGCCCTGTTATTACACTACACGATTGCAGAATATACTTCGCGATCGTGAAGAAGAAAACAAGGCTGCCCCCATAATTGCCTTCGCGAACGTGGTTGACTCCACGCGAATGCGGATAAAAGAATACCAAGACCTACGCGATCACGAACTCACCGACATGATCGCGAAGCACAACTGCGCGTGAACCTGCTGCACCCAATTCCTCTAAGCGAACACAACCTTCACCAAACTTTCAAATATTCAAACTTCGACGAACGCGTCGATTCATACTTAAACATTCTGGAATGACGCCAAACTTTACGAACAAGTCATAAATCACAACAAGAACCTATTCCAAGGCTCGGAATTTCAATCGGCCATCGATAACTTCAAAATCCACTTCAAACCAATCTTATGAAATTCTAAAACTTTCAAAATGACGACTATCCAAAAATAAGCGCTGAAATGCTCCCGGATTACCGGATACTCAACCCGAACATACACCCAATTCTGAAATCATCATACGTACCTAATGGAACCTTCAAACTCCGATTCCGAGATTGTTTACTCAAACGTCAAACCTTAGTCAACTCTTCCAGCTTAAAGCTTCTGAATTGAGAATTTTCCATCCGAAATAACACCGAATTAACTTCCCGAAATTTAATTTCGACTACACCTACAAGTCCCAAAACATGAAATGAAGCTACTCACGGCCTCAAACCGCCAGACGACGCACTGAAAATCACAACGATCGATCGGATTGTTACATTAAAATTCATTGAAAGTGAAAGAAAATCTTTGCGGTGTTAGTGCGTATGACTTAAATCCTTTAAATATGGCTTTCTCTCTCTCCCTTGAACTGTTCATATTTTAGAATTTTACTAAATACATCAACAATATATAAAAAATTCACTATTGGTTAGTCACCTTTACCTTATACAATGAAACCTGACTCCTTTCCAAAACTACATATTCCATTTTTTATTATAGAGAATTACATGTAAATAATTTTTGAGTGACCTAATGAGTAAAAATGCCCTTAAAAAATAATAAGAAGGTTTCTAGATTTATGGGACAAAGCTCCAACACCAATTTTATTTGTTTAGTCTCGTCAAATTAATTTATCAGCTTTCCTCCTTTCTCCTTTTTTAAAGAAAAAACAACTTTGAATGTTTGGTACAGCTATAAAATTACTGGAGCAATATTTTCAGGGAAAAACTAAGCCAAATGCAGAATAAGTTTGGAGTGAAATCACTGTAAACTTCTTTGTTCGTTATTCACTTTAGGATGATAAAAACACCAAACCACGACAATAATATGCATATTGTCTACACATCTGGTCGAATAAATTGCATAATACAATAAATAACATTACAGATATTACTCAAATATAGGAGTAGTATATTAGAACAAAAAATTAATTTAAAGTCTCGATCTGATTAATCTCTTGACCTAAAATTGTAATATTTCTTGATTAATTAGGGAAAAATTGTATGCCAAGGCCTGTGATATTTTTAACAACAGCTTGGCCTCCATTAGATGGAAAAAATGCAGGAGTATTTGACGACTCAATAAATATTTTTTGCATTTGCTTTGTAACACTTATTTTGAGTTCCTCCATTCCTAATTTCAACTGTTCCAATTCAGCATGTCCAAGTTCATTTACTGGCCTTTCCCACCAATTCTTCCCTAATTTTGCCTTGTTAATTTTCACAAGTTCAACTTCACGTTTTTTCTCAAACTCTAATTGATTGATAATCTCCATGAGCTGCTTATTCAATTCGCGAACATTTGCATTTCTGTGAGCCTCAACAAGTTGACAAGTTGTAGAAGAAGAAGGAATATTACGAGTAAGGAAACGATCGATAATAGACTCAACTTTAGGATGCCCAAAAGAGAAAACTTTATGGCCAGGGGAGAAAACAATAATGGCTATTTCCACACCACAAAGTGTACAAAGTTCACTAGCTTTTTTGAAAAGTCCAGAACGACGTTTTGAGAAGGTTACAAGAAGGTTACTTTCTTTTGACATTTTGGTCATTTGAATCTTTTGTCTACCTTTGCTCGTCTTTCTTGCCATACCTAAAGTAAGATTTAATCTCTTCTTCCTTAGCTTGTGTAGAAGAGAAACTTATATAGTTTTTGTTGGTTTGGTCCAATTCAGGAAAAATTGTCGAACAACTTATTTTCATGGATTTTGTGATTTTTATTTCCATTTGATTCCATGATTTGAGTTCCCAAAATTGGGGAAAAAATTATTATTTTCAACAATGTGCTTAGCCATTCATGTACATGTAAGAAAGTTCAATGAAACTCTACGAACTTAGTCGATGAGGTTTCTAGAAAATTTAATTTTTTCCAACTGGTTTGTAACCGAAACTCGAGAATCTTTAGATTTGTTGATTTTTGTAAACAAAATGCATCGTTAAGATTATAATTAAAGAATAAAGTAAATACCTTATTATCTATCACGACATTATTCTTTGAATTTCGACAAGCAATATTGTTCCACACTTTTTACATGTGCGTATTTTAAAAAGGAAAAAAAGGATTACATTAACTATATAATTAACTTGCTAATATATAAAGTGAATAAGGTTTCGAGGACTAACTATTATCTGAGAACACGACTCCTCTCAAGTTTATTTTTACATGTTTTTAGTTCATCTTACGAGGCCGAGAACTTGATTTATCTCTTCGTGTAATTTATTTTGCCTGTTGTACGGTAGGATTTGGTTTTTCAATCCTTTTAGTTCCTCTTACAATAACTTTCTTCCTTTTTTTCTAACTTTGTTTTGCTTTTCTAAAGTAGGATTTTATATTGCTTGTTTGTCTTTTTATATTGTACATAACGTATTCTGTTTCGTAATGAAAGCCAAAAAACAATGTTTAGGGAAAGTATTCTTCCTAGCCAAACGTTTCCATTGTTTGTTAAATTTTTTTTTCTTGCTAATTCACATTAAAATTCGTGTTATTTTCAGGAGATGCAACTATTTTATCAATATCTGAAAAATTCTTTGTAAGATGAGCATTGGACATATTATTATTCAAGAGGGATTTCACATAAACCTGATTTTTACTACGTATACCTTGCACATTATTGCTCGTTTTCATCTTTTCGACGCCCTCAGTTGAAGAAGCAGCAACAATTCCAGTTTGCTTCATGACTACTATATTATATTTTCTTAAAGTATCTTCATCGATATAATCCTCTAATTAATCCCTTAAGTTGAGAGATAGCAGATAATACATTCTCGCCTCTCGTCCTTGTATAGTATCGTAAAAAACGGCTTTTCACTTGATAGCTGTTGCGAACCTTTTGATTTCAGCCCTTTCTCTAAGTTTTACAATGTATTCCCACCCTTCCCATCAAAAGAATCATCTCCGGCACATTGTTTCTCACCCAAACCGTAGTTGGTCGCATTCATTTGATCCATATAATCTGTTTTAGTTTGTGCTGTAGTATTATTCTCTTCCAATCTGATAGTTTGTTTCCCCCTTGAACCATGTTGCTCGACGCCCAGAGAATCGATCATCCATTCATTTTCCATATTGTAAATCAATTGAGTTTAAGATGTTTCTACTATCTCTTTTCTTTTCAACTCTTTTAAAGGTGTCATTCCTAGCCCAAGTGTTTCATTCATTGTTGCTGGTGCCTCCTTGGAGCCTGATATTTTTGGATGAAATCTCATAACTTTCTGCCCTAAGCCATGTCTCAAATTGATCTTTTTTTATGTTACCCCTTCTTATATCCTTCTCTTTTTGCACACATATATGTTTTATCATTATGATCAACCATACCACAATAGACGCAAACATAAGGAAGGTTTTCATAATGTATTTCAACCACTGTTTCTAGACCCAAAGTTATAAGTTTTCTTCTTAGTATTGGTTTGTCGATATTAATCATAACCTTAAGTCTCATGTGTGTTCCTTCTCTGGTTCTGTTCTCTGAAATTGCAATATCGTCTGCCCCTCCTAGATCATGCCCGATTTTACGTCCCACGTCCATATACATCCAGTGAAGGGGAATATTTCAAACTTGGATTCACATGTTGTATACGTTAAAACCGGTGAGTCGTTTTTCAAGCCTGGTTCCCATGGATGAACGTTAAGGAGGTATCTATCATATAACCATGGTGCACCAAATCATAACTTTTCCATACTCTCCTTATTTTAATGATGAATCGGAAGAAATTCCATCCAACTTCTTTAATCTGCAAACCCACATTCCCCAAACTAAAGACATCTCATTGTTAACTCCATTAAAATTTGCCCTTTTTATCAGAGATTACTTTACCCAACAAGCTTACTTCGCAATGGTTCATACTTGATTGAATATCCAGAAAGTTAATTGATACAACTTGATACAACTTCCTTTTCCTCTTCAGTCAACACAAATTTGTGTAACCGTTCGGTAATGTCATCCGTGTTTCGCAGTCATAAACTCCAGTTGGAGTTGGACTTGCATCAACTCGAGAAAATGTTAATTTTGATTGTTCACAACTTTTTTTTATTAATGAAATTTGAGTAACTAAGCAAAACGATCAAATGAAATAGGAATAGGTTCAAATAAATAATTTATTTTTTGCACGTCAATGATTTAGGCGGTAGTATTTTAGATTATACCAAAAGATTAATCGCTTAAATCATGTTGGAAATCTCGATCAAATTAATATCTTTAGGTTTCGTTTGTTATCGAGTCCTTCCTCTTGAATGTAGAACTTATCAGGGAAAAGATTTTATTTGAAATCATAATCACATATCATTATTCCTTCTTTGTTACTCCCTCCGGTCCAAAATAAGTGATTTTTTGGCCTTGTTTTTGTGGTTCAAAATAAGTAATTTTTTCGGATTTCAAGAATGAATTAATTAGTTTTTTCCTACATTGCCCTTGGAGTAAATAATGTTGGATTATGTGTTAGGAGTATTTATATGAGATAATAAAGGTTAATATGATCAATTTCATTGCTAATTAATGCTAAAAGGTGAATTTCTTAATCTACGTGACCGGAAGGAGTATTTCTTTTCTTCTCTTTTATCTTTTTTATTGTGTGTGGCCAATTAGGATGTGAACAGTAAGAGAATTGAATAAAGAAGAGGAAATTATTCCTTAAAAATTAAAAACCTCCCTTGGGTGATGCAAAACGTACTAACAATCATTAGACTGCAAGTGGATATTCATAATCACGTATCATTGGACTGATAAATCTTGCAGTGAATTCCAATCAGATTAGTATATTAGGCTCCGATAATAATTGAATCATATTTCTTGAATGTAGCTTATCATGTAAACAAATCATTTGAAATCATAATCACGTTACATTTTCCGTTCTTTTCCTTCATGATTTTTATTATTTTGCATATTTAAGCTCGATCAAATCAAAGTTTAATTATGTCATCTTATAATTAGATCGGGTTGTCCTCTTAAAAGATAGAAAGGCCACACTTATAAAAATGATATTTTTCTTATTAAAATCACATATTTCTAATAAAAAATAATTTTTTTATCAAGATTTTTATTATTTTGCAGATTAAAGCTCAACCGAATCAATGTTTAATTATATCATCTTATAACTCGATTGTGGTGTGCTATTAAAAGATAGAACTATCACACTTGTAAAACATAAGGCTTTTGATTAAGCATACATATCGTCAAAACATCACATAATATCGCCAACAACAAGAATGATTAATAAAAAAAATGGTAGTAGCTTTTATTCATCCTTCCACCTTCCATTTTCATAACCATACCCACGTTCAATACCATAATTCTTCACCTTCAAGAGAAGATTTTCCAATCCCTCTTTCAACATTGAAGCCTCCGTGTATTTCATCTTCTCTATAGGATCTCTGAACCACTCTTGTTGGCTATCCAAATTCTTATTCATTTCCTCGAGTTTGCTTTTCATGTTTAACGCAAAATCCAGCTGATCTTGCAGATAATTGATTTGTGCGTTAAGTGCTCTAGAATTGGCTTTTTGGAACATATGGACATACTTGTCATCAATGACAGGTGATGATGGTGATGGAGGCCTTTCTTCGGCAACATATTTGTCGATGGTCTCATTTACATTTGGATGACCAAATGAGTAAGGTTTATTAGCTATAAGGCAAGAGGAGAAAAAGTCATTAATATAAAATAAGACACGAGGAGAGCAATTAGTTTATCTACTGTTGTATAGGCCAAGCGGAGAAATCAGTAATATAAAATAGGGTAAGAGGAGAGAAATCAGTTTATCTACTGTTATAATATCTTTCACATTAGGTAATTTTTTATGTGAGAATAATCATCACGTTCAAGATCTTGGATTTGCTTGTTTAATTATGATGATGCATGTGCATTTAGTTATATCTGTTGATAGTATATATCATGAATATCTAGATGACCCAAAAAATGCAAGGTTTCTTAATTACCTGGTGAAAACACGATGATGCCAACTTCAACACCAGTCGTAACTGCAAGTTCATTTGCTTTTTTGAAGACACTATTTCGACGTTTTGAGAAGGTCACTTGTCGATTATTATCATTCTCTATTTTCGCGAGATGAACTTTTTTGCGACCCTTAATCAACTTAGTACTCATTCTCAAGGATATAATGATATAACTAGCAAATAGTTCTTAGAGCATGTGATATGAACTTTGTAATGCAGGAGCCTAGTATTTATAGAGTTTTTCCAACATATTGAAGCCTTTGGTCTTCCAATTTGGTAGTTCATAGATATGAATCCCTTTTATTTTTTAGTGTTCACATGTTATGAGGCAAGTAAATTTAGATACTTAATCATAGTGGTGACTGTACTTTCCATTTTTCAAAAGATTTTCAAAATTTAGCTACAACACTATAATTTTCAAGTCAATTTCTAGGCCCAGGCTTGTTCTAAGATTAGTAGCATTTGATACTCTCTTAATAATATCCCTAATTTGCATATGGATGAATAAGTATCCCAGTTTGAATTACCATTTTTTTTATTTTATTTTTATTCTCTTGTTTACTACTTCTAATTTTTGATAATTTTCGAGTTGTCGCCGAAGAGTATGACATGTTTTTATTTATATTTTCTTTTTTGTTAGTTCAAATTTTTAGTAATATTTGAGTTGTTCTGGAAGAATAGGACATGCTTCAATATTCCTGTTTTAGTTTATCATTACTTTAATTTATATTCATTTTTTTCTTATTTTCCTATTTTTGGTGATATTCAAGCTGTCACGGAATATGACATACTTTAATTTTTATATCAAATCAGTGAAAGTTACGTGGTAGTTATTATTTACATATATTTTAATCACGTAAATATACGTAATCATCTCAAATTGCTTAACCGTATAAATGGATGCAATTTGGTACAAGCACCAAAATATAAATATATAATTAAGTTTTTTCCTCTTACATATACATATAATTAGAAATATTGTTTCAGGAAGCAAGTATTTTAATTTTTTATTTTTGATAATGGAGAAATCCCGGAAAAGCCAATGATGATGTTCAATTTTTTTTTGCTAAGAGGAGAGATTATTATTAATGTAGAAATTTAAGAGGTGTCATTACAGGTTGCGACAAATCTAAACGATACAGTCCCTAATAAGTCTTTGCTGAAAGCACATAAAGCAAATAAAGTATAACGACCCAACCTGTCATTTTAAGCAATTGCACTATGTTCGGTAGTTTACGGCCATGAGCCACATGGTGCATTATGACTTACGTGAATCATCGATTTTGGTTTTCCGATTATCCCGAATTGACTTGGAAGAATCAATTTAATGGTTTAAGCTTAAAGTTGAAAGAGTTGACGAAAATTGACTTTCCGGTATTTGACCTCGAATTGAAGTTTTGATGGTTTCGTTAGCTCCGTTGGGTGATTTTGGACTTAGGAGCGCGCCTGGATTGTGATTTGGAGGTTCGTAGTAGAATTATGATTGAAATGACGAAAGTTGGAACTTTGGGAAGTTTGACCAGGGGTGGACTTTTTGGATATCGGGTCGGATTCCGATTCCGCAAGTTGGAGCAGGTCAGTAATATCATATGTGACTTGTATTCAAAATTTGGGTTCATTCGGGTTGATTTGCTATGTTTTGGGGCCTCGAATAGGTTTATGTTATGTTATGGGACTTGTTGGTATGTTTGGACGGGGTCCCGAGGGGCTCAGGCGTATTTCAAATTGATTTCGAGCTAATTTTCTTCAGGTTTTCAGTGCCGGTCTTGTAACGACCTGACCGGTCATCTTGATCTTAAGCAAATCATTCACCGGTTTGAGGCCTTGAGTAGCTTCAATTTAGGTGTTATGACTTGCACGTGCGGTCAGAATTGAATTTTGGGAAGTTCGGAGTTGATTCGGAAGGAAAATTCTCATTTCATAAGCTTTAAGTTGAAAGAATTGACTAAGGTTTGACTTTTGAGTAAACGACCTCGAAATCGGTATTGAATGATCCAACAAGTTTTTATGATGATTTTGGACTTGGGCGTATGTCCCGAACGGGTTTTGGATGACTGAGAGCGTTTCGACGCTTATTGTGGAAAGTTGTTATTTTGGAAGAATTTCACAAATTTAGGTTGAAGTTTATTTTAATGTTATCGATGTCCGTTTTGGATTTCGAGTCTAGGAATAACTCTGTATGGTGATTCTGGTCTTAGGAGTGGATTTGGAGGTCCTTACGTCATTTTAGAGTCATTTGGCGAAAGTTAGAAATTTGAAGGTTTTTGGAAAGTTTGACCGGGAGTGGGCTTTTTGGTATCGGGGTCGGACCTTGATTCCGGAAGTTGGGATAGGTCCGTAATGTCATTTGGGATTTGTGTGCAATATTTGAAGTCATTTCGGATTGATTTGATATGTTTCAACACAAGATATAGAATTTGGAAACTTATATGTTTGACTCGAGGTGCGATTCATGATTTTGATGTTGCTTGACGTAGTTTGAGGATTCGACTAAGTCTGGATTGTATTTTGGGACGCGTTGGTTGGTTTGGTTGAGGCCCCTCAGGCCTTGAGTGGGTATCACGTAGTTAACGAATTGGAATTTGGACTTGGATGATGGCTGAAGCTTTAGGTTTGCTGGTGTCTTGTTTCCTTCTACGCGTTCATGAAGATGTTCCAGCGTTCGCGTAGAGGAAGTTGAGAGCTGCTGGAATTTACCCTTTGCGTTCGCGAAGGAGGTCCCGCATTCGCGAAGGGTTACTGGTGAGGCAAGTGATGTTGTTCTTTGCGTTCGCGTAAGAAGGATCGTGTTCACAAAGGTCTGGCCTGGTGTGCTTCGTGTTCATGAGAGGACCTCGCATTCGCGAAAGAGGATTTTGGGGCAGTGAATTTTTGTGCTTCGCGAACGCGAGGCAGGTTCCGCATTCACGAAGAAGGTTTATAGTTTTAATTAGGGATTTTGCTCATGTAACGACCCAACTGGTCGTTTCGAGAGTTATAGCCCCGTTTTCCCCATTTCTTCTTCTTTGTGTTCTTCAGCTATATTATGATATACCGGGTTAGTTGGTTCGGGTCCGGAGTGGTTTCGGAATGAATTGAGGCACTTAGTCTCTTTAGTAGAAGCTTAAGTTGGAAAAGTCAACCAGATTTTGACTTATATGTAAACGATCTCGGATTTGAAATTCTATGGTTCTGTTAGCTCCGTTAGCTGATTTCGACTTAGGAGCACGTCCGAAATGTGATATGGAGGTTCTTAGTTGAATTAGGCTTGAATTGGCGAAAGTTGAAAATTTGGCGATTTTGGTCGGCAATGGAAAATTTGATATCGGGGTCGGCATGGATTTCTGGAAGTTGGAGTAGGTTTGTGGTGTCATTTGTGACGTGTGTGTAAAATTTGAGGTCATTCGGATGTGGTTTGATAGGTTTCGGCGTCGTTCTCGAAATTTGGAAATTTAAAAGTTTTTAGGCTTGAATCCAAGGGTAATTTGGTGTTTTGAGTGATTCGAAGGTTCCACTAAGTTTGTATGATGTTATGGAACGTGTTGGTATGTTTGGTCAAGGTCCTGAGGGCCTCAGGGTGATTCCGGGTGGTTAACGAAAGGTTGGAACTTGGAAAATACAGCTGAAGCTGTTGCTACTGGTGTCTTCCGCACCTGCGGAGTGGGAGTCGCAGGTGCGAGCCTGCATGAGCTACTGGGGAGCCGCAGATACGGCCATGGAGGACCTTGGAAGGAACCGCAGGTGCGAAGATATTCCCGCACCTGCGAGAGTCGCAGATGCGGGGAGGCATGCACATGTACGAGAGGGAATCCGCAGGTGCGAGGTAGTTTCCGCACCTGCGATGATCACTGATGCGGTCGAGAGTCGCAGTTGTCCAGGGGTTTTAAGTGACTTTCCGCAGAAGCGGAGCTTGGTCTGCAAATGCGGCGTCGCAGAAGTGACTACAGGGACCGCATGTGCAGTTTCACTGGGCAGAATGTATAAATAGAGGACTTCGAGATTTTTCCTAATTTCCACAATTTTGAACGCGGACTTTGGAGCTTTTGATATGATCTTTGAAGGAAATTCAAGTCTATTCATCGAGGTAAGACCCTTGAGCTTAATTATCCCTAGTTATGGTGTTTTTCCATTAATTTCTCACCTAATTAGTGGGGTTTTGAAGTGAAAATTGGGGGTAAGGGCTTGGGATTTTGGAGAGTGTATTTTGGGGATTTGAGAGACCAAATGATGTTGGATTTTGATGAATTTAGTATGGGTGGACTCATGAGTGAATGTGCTTTCGAGTTTTGCGACTTTTTTCAGATTTTGAGACGTGGGCCTGGAGGCCGGATTTGAGTAGATTTCGGATTTTGACTCTAATTTAGTAGTTTTCTTGTGAAATTGATCCATTTAGCCTTGGAGGCCAAATCGAGAGGCAAGGGCATTGCGAAGTAGGAATTTGCTCGGATTGAGGTAAGTAACGGTTGTAAATATGGTCCCGAGGGTATGAAAACCCGGATTTTGTGTCATGTGACTATTTGGAGGTGACATACGTGCTAGGTGACGGGCGTGTGGGCATCACCGATTGGGATTGTGACTTGGTCCGTCCCGTAGCAACTGTAAAGTTTAACAACCTGTTGTTAGCTATATGCTCCTTATGTGTTATAGAAAGATTTGCTGTAAATCATGCTAGATACCATGTTTAGTTTTTATGCCGATATTGTTTGGACCCTTAGAGGTCGTTTCTCACTCATGTTCATGCATTCTTACATCATAGCTCAGTCTCTGTCATACTATTTGATGCATCATGTCAATGTTGTTTGGGCTGATTACTTTGATTTTTGAGAGACCGAGAGACTGGAGAGATTGATGACAGAGTGAGGCCGAGGGCCTGATTACTGAGGACATTTATGGGATCGAGCTGCATGCCGCAACATATTTCATTGATATTGCCATGATTGGCATTGATGTAGCGCTTGGGCTGAAGGATCCCTATCGGAGTATGTACACACCCCAAAGAGCGGAGGTACCTACTGAATGCGAGTGCCGAGTGATGAGCGACTGTGAGGCATGAATGATTGTGAGGTTGGAGTGATTGGGAGGACTCAGTGATGATTGCCCGAGGGGCGGTATATGATTTTATTATTTATGCACATAGTTGCTTTGAGATCTTGTTTGAGAACTGTTGAAAGATATTTCTTATTAGCTTTACTTGAATTTGATTTAAACAAGCTGATTTCACTTAAACTCTGGATGTAAAGCATGCCACACTTTACTGAACTTTTTGAAATGAATTGTACTTGTATTTAGCTCGTCACTACTTCTCAGTCCTTATTTACTTTTGTTGCTTACTGAATTGGTGTACTAATGTCACTCCATGCACCTTGTGTGCAGATCCAGGCATTTCTGGTCACGGCAGCGGCTGCTGATAGTCTTGTAGTTGATCATTGGAGATAGCGAGGTAGTTGCCCGGCGTTCGCAACCTTGCTTTCTTCTTCTCTATCTTTATTTTAGTTGTATTTTTTGATTTCCACACTATGTTAGTCTTGTTATTGTCGGACCAGTTTTAGTAGTTTCTCATGACTCAGTGACACCCCAATATTTGGGGCTTTACTTTCCGCATTTCTATTTTTGAGTTCAACTCTTGTTTCTTTTATGAATTCTATTATACAAAAAGTCTTTTTGACATATCTTTGAATGAACTATTGTAGTATTGTGGAAGTCGGCTGGCCTAGCAACATCGATAGGTTCCATCACGACATGTTTGAGTTTAGGGTCGTGACAAGGTTGTATCAGATCCTAGGTTACATAGGTCTCACGAGTCATGAGCGGGTAGAGTCTTGCGGATCTGTACTGAGACGTCTGTACTTATCTTCGAGAGGCTGCAGAACCTTTAGGAAAATTCCACATTCTTGAATTCTAGTCGTACGAATCTATTGATTCTGGTAACTATACTTCTGTTGTTTCATTCTCTCACAGATGGTGAGGACTCACACTACCGGACATGAGGGCCAGCAACCAGTACCACCAGTCAGGGCTGCGAGAGGCTGAGGCTGCGGTGGAGGTCGTGGTAGAGGCAGAGGTGCAACTCGCACAATAGTCGGGGGCAGTACCTGCATGTCACGACCCCAAATCCTAACAGGCCGTGATGGCGCCTATCGTGGAACTAGGCTAGCCAACCATCACATTACTACGCTTTTGTTAAATTATAATAGTTCATAATTTAACAATAAGCATGCAACCATGACATAAAGTAATATAATTAAGTCTTAACGTCCCAATAATAGTCTAACAAACCTCCCAAGAACTGGAGTCAATAGTCATGAGCATCTAAGAATAAATAAATCTAACTCTGTTAAACCTATAATATATATCTCTGAATCGAATACTAAAGCTAAATAGGGAAGGGAAATGGAGAAGCTGTGGACGCT
This sequence comes from Nicotiana undulata, assembly GCA_005239495.1. Lineage (NCBI taxonomy): Eukaryota > Viridiplantae > Streptophyta > Magnoliopsida > Solanales > Solanaceae > Nicotiana > Nicotiana undulata. The sequence goes on along the minus strand of ML282287.1, from coordinate 20,488 downwards.
GCTATCGAACCTGCGTCAGCTACTGCTGCGAGCTAGTACCTGGATCGGTGCATAGAGGCACAGGGAGTCTTTATGAGTACGCCAACTCAGTAGTAATGAAAATAAATCACAGTCGGAGTAATATAAACACACCATACATATACATGATTCCACAAAACCAGTAAAACACCAAGTCACCATGTAGTATTCATCAAATAATAAGTTCGAACTCAGTTTCCAGAAAACCTTTGAAAACATGTGTAATATCAGTATATCTGAGTAAAGTTTTCAGTAAAAGCCAGTTTGAAAATGAAGTAATTCATAATTCGAAAACTTAGAAGAATCATCATAAATTTGCCCGTCAGGACAAAAATCATTTCTCATAACAGTTACCCTCAGGCATTCCCTCAATCACTCAATATCGATCATCACTCAGTATCAATCATCACTCAGTATCAGCCCCGCGGGCAATCATCACTCAATATAGGTACCGGCGCTCACTGGGGTGTGTACAGACTCCGGAGGGGCTCCTACAGCCCAAGTGCAATAATAACATAAGGCCTGAAGACCTCCTCACCACTCTCCTGAGGTCTGAAAGCCTCCTGACCACTCTCCTGAGGCCTGAAAGCCTCCTCACCACACTCCTGAGGCCTGAAAGCCTCCTCATCACTCAGTCAGACACTCTCAATTTTATAAACATACCGAGTTCTCGACCCAAAACAGTGTTTCATTTTTCAATAAATAGTATCAAAATACTCTGAGTGTCAAAATAATTTATCAGAAAAAGACTGAGTGTAAAATCATAGCATATCAGTGAGGGAAATATAGTAAACACCACCCTCAAAGGGAAAACAGATCGGCACTAGGCCCCAAACACGGCTCACAACCCAAAACATATCATAATATATAAATACTAATTAAGTAAAGGCTTAAAAATCGATTTCGCAACTCAATAATCGCCTAAATAGGAAAGATGTTTCCAAAGTTTCCACCTTTTTATTTAAAAACCCGTGAAAGGGTGCATAGTCCTGAGTTTCATACCTTCAGGACAAGATTTAAAGACATTACTTACCTAAAAACTAGCCCGGAAACTATTCCGCAATGCTCTTGCCTCTCGAATCAACCTTTGAAGGCTCCAAATCTACCAAGTTCAGATTTTTATCATCAATATATGCTTAAGGAACAAATTTCAATCGAAAGATATCAAATTTAGCTCAAAAATTCGAATTCGGTCAAAACTCGACCCTCGGGACAGCATCCTAAAATTCAGAAATTTTTATACAAAAGTGTTCTTCGTCCTCTCACGAGTCCGTACATATAAAGAACACCAAAATTAGAGTTCGTTTGACCTCTCAAAATCGACCCCTAAAGATCTCATAATCTCAAGCCTTAAAACCCAATTTTTCTAATGATTTTTCATGAATTTACACTGGTTTTATGTTCTATAATCATCCATAATAGAGTTTTAATGATCAAAACACTTACCTCTATGAAGAACAAGGATTTCCCTCTTCAAAATCGTCCCCAAAAGCTCTTTTCCGTACAACAATGGTGAAAAATAAGGTTTAAGTCGCGGAGGGTTTAATTAAATAATGCCCAGTGATTTCTTCACTGCGACCGCGGCATAAGCCACGCGATCGCGATGCACAAAACCTCCCTCACACGCGATCGCAGCTCCCCTCATGCGATCGCGGAGACCATTCGGCCTTACCCCCACGCGCCTGTCATGACTCTACGCGATCGCGATCAAGCCCACGCGATCGCGATACCTGACCTGCTCAACCTCTGCGATCGCAGACGCCTTTATGCGATCACAGAGAATAAAAATGCTGCCCCTCACGATTGAACTACGTGATCGCGACTCTCCCTATGCGATCGCATCGAAGAAAAACCTGCTGCACAAAAAGCAGAAACCAGCAATTGCTCTAAGTCCAAATGAGTCCGTTAATCATCCGAAATCAATCCCGAGCCCCTCGGGACCCCAACCAAATATACCAACACATCACATATGATCATTCAAACTTAGTTGCACTCTCAAAACACCAAAACTAACATCAAAGCACCAAATTCACATCGAATTCAAGCCTAAGAACTTTGATATTTCTAAAATCCACCAATGATGCCGAAACTATCCAAATCAACTCCGATTGACCTGAAATTTTGCAGACAAGTCCAAAATGACATTACAAACGTGTTCCAACTAACAGAATTCCATTCCGACCCTGATAGCCTATTTTCCATTGCCGATCGGAATCGCCAAAAACTAACTTTCGCCAATTCAAGCCTAATTCTACACCGGACATCACAAAATTATTCTGAACATACTCCTAAGTCCCAAATCACCTAACGAAGCTATCCGAGCCATAAAATTTGCATTCCGAGGTTGTTTACCAATAAGTCAACTCTTAGTTGACTTTTCTCACTTCAAGGCTAGTTTTAAAAACTGAATGACTAAACTCTCACTACAACCATTCTGATTTCAAGCCTACCTACTCTAACACATCAATAATAGTTAAACCAAGCTATCACAAGGCAATAACAGTAAATAAAAATGCAGGTTCTACGTAACGACAGACCGGGTCGTTACATTCTCGCCCTCTTAAACAAACGTTTGTCCTCGAACGGGTCTAGAAACATACCTAGAGTCTCAAACATGTGAGGATACTTGCTCTGAATCTCCCGCTCGGTCTCCCAAGTAGCCTCCTCTACTGGCTGACCTCTCGACTGCACCTTCACTGATGCTATCTCTTTAGATCTCAGCTTTCTGACCTCACGATCCAAAATTGCTACTAGCTCAACCTCATATGACATATCCCCCTCGAGCTGAAATGTGTTGAAGTACCAACATATTTTCTGAGCATCGACACATGAAACACCGGATGAACACTCGACAAGCTGGGTGGCAAGGCAAGTCTATAAGCCACCTCTCCAACCTTCTGAAGCACCTCAAAAGGACCAATGAACCGCGAACTCAGCTTTCCTCTCTTTTCGAACCTCATAACACCTTTCATGGGTGATACTTTTAGCAGTACCTTCTCACCTTCCATAAATGACACATCCTGAACCTTCCGGTCCGCATAACTCTTATGTCTAGACTGCGCCGTGCGAAGTCTCTCCTGAATCAACTTCACCTTCTCCAACGCATCCTGAATCAAATCTGTGCCCAATAACTTAGCCTCACCAAGGTCGAACCAACCAACCGGAGATCTACACCTCTTACCATATAACGCCTCATACAGAGCCATCTGAATACTGGACTGGTAGCTGTTATTATATGCAAACTTTGCTAATGACAGGAACTGATCCCATGAACCACAAAAATCAATCACACAAGCCCGTAACATATCCTCCAATATCTGAATAGTCCGTTCCGACTGCCCGTCAGTCTGTGGATGAAATGTAGTTCTCAACTCTACATCAGTACCCATACCTCTCTGTACAGCTCTCCAAAACTAAGATGTGAACTGTGTACCTCTGTCAGAAATAATAGAGACTGAAACTCCATGCAACCGGACAATCTCCTCAATGTAAATACTAGCTAACATCTCTGAAGTATAAGTAGTACTGACAGGAATGAAATGCGCGGACTTGGTCAATCCATCTACAATGACCCAAATAGCGTCAAAACCCTTCGAAGTCTGTGGAAGCCCAACTACAAAATCCATAGTAATTCTCTCCCATTTCCACTCTGGAATATCTAACCTCTAAAGCAAACCACCTGGTCTCTGGTGCTCATACTTGACCTGCTGGCAGTTGAGACACTGTGCTACATACTAACCAATATCTCTCTTCATCCGCCTCCACCAATACTACTGTTTCAGATCCTGATACATCTTCGCAGCACCCGGATGGATAGAATACCGCGAGCTGTGAGCCTCTGCTAATATCAACTCTCGAATACCCTCTACATTAGGCACGCAAATACGGCCCTGCATCCTCATAACTCCATTATCACCAATAGTCACATCTCTGGCATCACCCCGACGAACCCTATCCTGAAGAACTAATAAGTGCCGGTCATCATACTATCGTGCCTTAATCTGATCAAATAAAGAAGATCGAGAAGCCATGCTAGCTACCACCCATGGAGGATCTGACAAATCCAATCTCACTAACTGGCCCGCTAAAGCCTGAACATCAAGGGCTAAAGTTCGCTCTGTTGCTGAAAGATAAGCTAGACTTCCCAAACTCTCGTCTCTGCGACTCAGGGCATCAGCCACCACATTGGCCTTCCCCGGATGATACAAAATAGTCAAGTCATACTCCTTGAGAAGCTCCAATCATCTCCTTTGACGCAAATTTAAGTCTTTCTGCCTTAGCAAATACTGCAAGCTATGATGATCGGTGTAAATCTCGCACTGCACTCCATAAAAATAATGCCGCCAAATCTTTAAGGCATGAACAATGGCAGCTAACTCAATATCGTGCACTGGATAATTCTTCTCGTGCACCTTCAACTATCTCAACGCGTAGGCAATCACCCTACCGTCCTGCATCAACACCGCTCCCAAGCCAACTCTAGAAGCATCACAATAAACCGTATAAGAACCCAAACCAGTAGGCAACACTAATACCGGAGCTGTAGTCAATGCCGACTTGAGCTGTTGAAATCTCTCCTCACATTCATCGGACCATCGGAATAGAACACCCTTCTGTGTCAATTTGGTCATAGGTGAAGCAATAGAAGAAAATCCTTCCACAAAGCGACGACAGTAACCCGCCAGACCAAGGAAACTCCGAATTTTTGTAGCTGAAGACGGTCTAGGCCAACTCTGCACCGCCTCAATCTTCTTCCGATCAACCTGAATACCCTCACTAGACACCACGTGCCCTAAGAAAGCTACTGAACCAAGACAAAACTCACACTTAGAGAATTTTGCATAAAGCTTCTCCTCCCTCAATCTATGCAACACGATTCTCAAGTGCTGAGCATGCTCTTCCTGGCTACGAGAATAAACCAGGATGTCATCAATGAACACAATAACGAAAATATCAAGGTAGGGCTGAAATACGCTGTTCATTAATTGCATGAACACTGTTGGGGCATTGGTCATCCCAAATGACATAACCAGAAATTCATAATGATCGTATCTGGTCCTGAAAGCCGTCTTCAGAATATTAGAATCCCGAATTTTCAACTGATGACACCCCGACCTCAAGTCGATCTTGTAGAATACCTTAGCTCCCTGAAGCTGATCAAATAAGTCATCAATACGAGGCAACATATAACGATTCTTCACTGTAACCTTATTCAAGTGTCTATAGTTAATACACATGCGCATCGAACCATCCTTCCTTTTCACAAACAACACCGACGCACCCCAAGGTGATACACTAGGCCGAATGAATCCCTTATCTAAGAGTTCCTGAAGCTGCTCTTTTAATTCTTTCAACTCTGCTGGTGCCATACGGTAAGGGGGAATAGAAATAGGATGAGTATCGGGCACCAGGTCAATACCAAAATCAATATCCCTGTCAGGTGGCATGCCTGGCAGGTCTGCAGGGAATACATCCGGAAAATCACGGACTACGGGAACAGAATCCACAGATGGAGTCTCACTACTAACATCCCTCACAAACGCAAGATAATATTCACACCCTTTCTCAACCATACGCTGGGACTTTAAATAAGAAATCACTCTGCTAGGTACATGCTCTATAGACCCCCTCCACTCAAGTCTCGGAACTCCGGCCATAACTAAGGTAACGGTCTTAGCATGACAATCTAGAATAACATGACATGGGGATAACCAATCTATGCCCAGAATTACATCAAAATCGACCCTACTTAGTAACATCAAGTCCACTCGGGTCTCCAGATCCCCAATAGATATAAGACACGACCGATACACACGGTCCACAACAATAGTATCACCCACCGGAGTCGAAACATGAACAGAAGTAACTAGAGACTCACGGGGCATATTTAGAAAATGAGCAAACTAGGATGAGACATAAGAGTACGTGGAACCAGGGTCAAACAAAGCCAAAGCATCGGTGTGACAAACTAAAATAGTACCTGTAATCACCGCATCTGAAGCCATAACATCAGACCTATCCAGAAGTGCATAAATACGTGGCTGGCCTCCACCTGCTCGACCTCCCCCTCTAGGGCGGCCTCTAACTGCCTGACCACCACCCCTAACGGCCTGGGTAGGTGGTGAAGTGACTAGGGCTGAAGCCGAGGGCTGAACCCTCTACTGAGATGAACTACTAGGACGACGGGGACACTGCCTCCACCCATGTTCGAACTCTCCACACTAATAACAACAACCTGAAGCCGAAGATGAAAACTGACGAGAACCTCTGTCCCCCTGATGACCACCAGACGGAACATGCATAGAAGAGCCCTTATAAGATGATACTCGGGCGGAGCTCTGATCTGGAAGGGCACTAAAAGATGAACGTCCCTGATGATAATTGCGAGGACCCTGCCCCGGCGATACACCACTGTAAGCTGGTTGAACTGGCCGTGGAGGTCTAAATGAACGACCTCTGTTAGGCTGAAATTGCCCTCTGGGAGGAGCACCACTGAAATTACCTGATCCCCGAGGCCTCTTAGCCTCCCTCTCCTCACGATCTTGCCTACGAACCGACTCAATGTCCCGAGAAATGTCAACAACCTGCTCAAATGTAGCTCCAAACACTCTCTCTCTGGTCATCAAGATCCGAAGCTGATAAGTAAGACCATCTACGAACCTCCTAATCCTCTCCTTGTCAGTAGGGACAATCTCAGAAGCATGTCTAGCCAACTTAGAAAACCTCATCTCGTACTGGGTGACTGATAACTCTCCCCGACGTAACTGCTCAAACTGCCTACGCTGCTCCTCTATGTGGGACTGAGGAACATACTTCTCCAAAAAGATCGTGGAGAACTGCTGCCAGGTGAGAGGTGCTGAACTAACTAGCCCACGCCTATCGAATGACTCCCACCAAGTAAAAGCGGCACCTGCAAACTGAAATGTAACAAACGAGACCCCACTGGTCTCCAAAATACCCGTAGTACGTAGTATCCTCTGGCATTTATCCAGAAAACCTTGGGCATCCTCGCCCTCTGTGCCACTGAAAGTCGGAGGCTTAAGTCTGTTGAACCTCTCCAGTCTATGCTGCTCATCCTCGGGCATAGCTGGAACCACAAAATCCTGGACTGGGACAATCGGCTGGGCAGGGTCAACCCCCGATATCTGAATACCCTGTACAACCTGCTCAGGTGTCCGGGCAGTTAGAGTGTGATTGCGTCCCCCGGCCTGAGCTGCAGTGGCAGTAGTGGACATAGCAACTGCCTCAACCAAACTAGAACACACCGTTAATATCTGAGCCAGGGTCTCCTGAAGACCCAGAATAATAATAGGCACTGTCGGTCCCTGAGCCTGTTCCGCTGGAGCGCCATCGACGGGAATCTGAACGATAGGGGGATCCTGTGGTACTACCCCGACTGCTGCCTGGGCTGGTCCCCTACCTCTACCATGGCCTCGACCCCTTGTGGGTCTGGCTGGTGTCTGGTCACCCTGATCGGTATTGCGTGTCCTCACCATCTATGAGAGAATGAAACAACGTATGTTTAGATTTCAAGAATCAATAGATTGGCACGAAAGAGTTCAAGAAAATAGGGATGTTTCCTAAAAGTTCTGCAGCCTCTCAAAGATAAGTACAGACGTCTCCGTACCGATCCGCAAGACTCTACTAAACCTGCTCATGACCGTTGAGTCCTATGTAACCTAGTGCTCTGATACCAACTTGTCACGACCCCAAATCCTAACAGGCCGTGATGGCGCCTATCGTGGAACTAGGCTAGCCAACCATCACATTACTACGCTTTTGTTCAATTATAACAGTTCATAATTTAACAATAAGCATGCAACCATGACATAGAGTAATATAATTAAGTCTTAACGCCCCAATAATAGTCTAACAAACCTCCCAAGAACTGGAGTCAATAGTCATGAGCATATAATAATAAATAAATCTAACTCTGCTAAAATTATAATATATATCTCTGAATCAAATACTAAAGCTAAATAGGGAAGGGAAATTGAGAAGCTGTGGAAGCTGGACAGCTACCTCGAATCCCCTGAAATGCTGCTATCGAACCTGCGTCAGCTACTGCTGCGAGCTAGTACCTGGATTTGTGCACAGAGGCACATGGAGTCTTTATGAGTACGCCAACTCAGTAGTAATGAAAATAAATAACAGTCTGAGTAATATAAACACACAGTACAGATACACGATTCCACAAAACCAGTAAAATACCAAGTCACCATGTAGTATTCATCAAATAATAAGTTCGAAATCAGTTTCCAGAAAACCTTTGAAAACATGTGTAATATCAGTATATCAGAGCAAAGTTCTCAGTAAAAGCTAGTTTGAAAACGAAGTAATTCATAATTTGAAAACTTAGAATCATCATCATAAATTTGCCCGTCGGGCCAAAAATCATTTCTCATAACAGTTGCCCTCAGGAATTCCCTCAATCACTCAATATCGATCATCACTCAGTATCAATCATCACTCAGTATCAGCCCCGCGGGCAATCACCACTCAATATCGGTACCGGCGCTCACTGGGGGTGTGTACAGACTCCGGAGGGGCTCCTACAGCCCAAGCGCAATAATAGCATAAGTCCTGAAAGCCTCCTCACCACTCTCCTGAGGCCTGAAAGCCTCCTCACCACACTCCTGAGGCCTGAAAGCCTCCTCACAACACTCCTGAGGCCTGAAAGCCTCCCCACCACACTCCTGAGGCCTAAAAGCCTCCTCACCACACTCCTGAGGCCTGAAATCCTCCTCACCACTGAGTCAGACACTCTTAATTTTCCCTTAGGCCATAAACATACCGGGTTCTCGACCCAAAACATTGTTTCATTTTTCAATAAATAGTATCAAAATACTCTGAGTGTCAAAACAATTTATCCGAAAAACACTGAATGTAAAATCATAGCATATCAGTGAGGGAAATATAGTAAACACCACCCTCAAAGGGAAAACAGATCAGCACTAGGCCCCAAACACGGCTTACAGCCCAAAGCGTATCATAATATATAAATACTAATTAAGCAAAAGCTTAAAAATTGGTTTCGCAACTCAATAGTCACCTAAATAGGAAAGATGTTTCCAAACTTTCCACCTTTTCATTTCAAAACCCGTGAAAGGGTGCATAGTCCGGGGTTTCATACCCTCAGGACATGATTTAAAGACATTACTTACCTCAAAACTAGCCCGAAAACTATTCCGCAATGCGCTTGCCTCTCGAATCAACCTTCGAAGGCTCCAAATCTACCAAGTTCAGATTTTTATCATTAATATATGCTTAAGAAACGAATTCCAATTGAAAGATATCAAATTTAGCTCAAAAATCCGAATTCGGTAAAAACCCGACTCCCAGGACCGCATCCCAAAACTCAGAAATTTTTATACAAAAGTGTTCTTCGTCCTCTCACGAGTCCATACATATAGAGAACACCAAAATCGGAGTTCGTTTGACCCCTCAAATCTACCCCTAAAGGTCTCATAATCTCAAACCCTAAAACCTAATTTTTCTACTGATTTTCCATGAATTTACACTGGTTTTATGTTCTATAATCATCCATAATCGAGTTTTAATGATCAAAACACTTACCTCTATGAAGAACAAGGATTTTTCTCTTAAAAATCGTCCCCAAAAGCTCTTTTCCGTAGAACAATGGTGAAAAATAAGGTTTATGTCGCGGAGGGTTTAATTAAATAATGCCCAGTGATTTCTTCGCTGCGATCGCGGCATAAGCCACGCGATCGTGATTCACAAAACCTCCCTCACACGCGATCGCAGCTCCCCTCACGCAATTGCGAAGACCATTCGACCTTACCCCCACGCGCCTGCCATAACTCTACGCGATCGCGATCAAGCCCACGCGATCGCGATACCTGACCTGCTCAACCTCTATGACCGCAGACGCCTTTATGAGATCACAGAGAATAAAAATGCTTCCCCTCACGATTGAACTACGCGATCGCGACTCTCCCTACGCGATCGCAGAGAAGAAAAACCTGCTGCACAAAAACCAGAAACCAACAATTGCTCTAAGTCCAAATGAGTCCGTTAATCACCAGAGCCCCTCGGGACGCCAACCAAATATACCAACACATCACATATGATCATTAAAACTTATTTGCACTCTCAAAACACCAAAACTAACATCAAAGCACCAAATTCACATCGAATTCAAGCCTAAGAACTTTGATATATCTAAAATCCACCAATGATGCCGAAATTATCCAAATCAACTCCGATTGACCTGAAATTTTACAGACAAGTCCAAAATGACATTACGAACCTGTTCCAACACTTGGAATTCCATTTCGACCCTGATAGCCTATTTTCCACTGCCGATCGGAATTGCCAAAAACTAACTTTTGCCAATTCAAGTCTAATTCTACACCGGACATCACAAAATTATTCTGAACATACTCCTAAGTTCCAAATCACCTAACGAAGCTATCCGAGCCATAAAATTTGCATTCCGAGGTTGTTTACCAAAAAGTCAACTCTTAGTTGACTTTTCTCACTTCAAGGCTAGTTTTAAAGACTGAATGACTAAACTCTCACTACAACCATTCTGATTTCAAGCCTACTAACTCTAACACATCAATAACAGTTAAACCAAGCTATGACAAGGCAATATCAGTAAATAAAAATGCAGGTTCTACGTAATGACAGACCGGGTCGTTACAGTGCAAACCCTCCCCTTGCTCCAAATTAGGGCTAGGTCCTAGTTATAGATGTCCCAGCGGGACTAGCTCAGGCACCACCTATTCCTATGTGATTCCTGGCCTTCAGGAGGCCCTAGCTCAGATTCTGACAGTGTGTACCGGCCTTGCTCATGCGATCCCTTTTTCGAACGCCGCAACCACTTCTTAGGCCTGGGGAGGCACTCAGACTCCGCCGCGCGCACACCTGAGCAGGTTGTTCATGGACTCCAGACACCGGGGGCACCACCAGCCCAACCGGTTGTAGCTGCTCAGGACTATGTGGTTCCTTCTATGCCTGAGGATGAGCAACGTAGATTGGAGAGGTTTGGGAGACTCCAGCCTCCATCTTTCAGTGGTGCAGAGGCTAAGGATGCACAAGGTTTCTTGGATTGGTGTCAGAGGATACTCCGTACAACAAGCACTCTAGAGACCAATGGGGTCTCATTCACTACTTTCTAGTTCTCTAGGGTTGCATTCAGTTGGTGGGAGGCTTACGAGAGGCGTAGGCCGGTTGGCGCAACACCTCTTACTTGGCAGTAGTACACCGTTATCTTTCTGGAGAAGTTCATGCCTCAGTCCCACAGGGAGGAGCTACGCAGGCAGTTTGAGCAGCTTCGTTAGGGTGATATGCATGTGACACAGTAAGAGATACAATTCTCGGAGTTGGCCCGTCATGCTATCTTGTTGGTTCCCACAGATAGGGAGATGATCAGGAGGTTTATAGATGGCCTCACTTTTCAGATGTGAATACTTATGACCAGAGAGAGAGAGAGTGTCTGGTGCTACTTTTGATGCGGTTATCCACATTTCGGCAGTTAGAGATGGTTCGCAGTCATGGGCGGGTCGAGAGGGAGGCCAAAAGGCCTCGTGGTCAGGGAGAATTTAGTGGTGCTTCTTTTGGGGGTCAGTTCAAGCACGGTAGAGGCCGTCCATTCAGGCATGCTCAAACGGCCCACCCAGTTCACCGTGGTGCATCATCGGGCCATAGTTCTCACAGTTTTCATAAGGGCCACTCATCGCTCAGTGCCATCCTAGCCCAGAGTTCGTCCCGTGCTCCATCAGTTCAGGGCTCCTCTATGCCAGGTTCTTCTACCATCTATCCTAGTGCTTAGGGCTCCCTCCAATCCTCGTCACCGACATCAGTGAGTTGTTTTGATTGTGGGGAGTTTGGGCATGTCTGGAGGCAGTGTCCTCATCGTCACGGAGGCCCATATTAGCAGAGGAGTCAGCCTTCGACTTCAGCACCAGTAACTTCACAACCCGCCTAGTCAGCTCGGGTTGGAGGTTAGTTAGCTAGGGGTCGCCCTAGAGGGGAAGGCCGATCAGGTGGTGGTCAGGCCCGTTTCTATGCACTCCCTATCAGACCGGATGCCATTACTTCAGATGTTGTGATTATAGGTATTGTTTCAGTTTGCCACCGAGATGCCTCGGTATTATTTTACCCTGGTTCCACTTAGTTATATGTTTTCGCATATTTTTCTCATTTTTTGGATATAACCCGCGAGTCTCTAGTCTCGTTGTTCATGTATCTACTCTTGTGGGCAATACTATTGTTGTGGACCGCGTATATCGATCATGTGTGGTGTCTATTAGGGGTCTGGAGACCCGAGTGGAGCTTTTGCTGCTCAGTATGGTTAACTTCGATATGATATTAGGTATGGTTTGGTTGTCTCCATGTCATACTATTCTAGATTGTCACACTAAGACCGTGACGTTGGCGATGCCGGGATCGCCGAGGTTTGAGTGGAGCGGTTCTATAGACTATGTACCTAGTAGGGTGATTTCATATTTGAAGGCACAGCGTATGGTTAAGAAGGGTTGTCTATCCTATCTGGATTTTGTGAAGGGATGTTAGTGTAGAGACTCCTGCCATTTACTCTATTCCGCTGGTACGTGACTTTCCGAATGTGTTTTTTGCAGACTTGCCAGGCATGCCACCTAACATGGATATTGAATTTGGTGCCGGACACTCAGCCCATGTCTATTCCACCATATCGTATAGTACTAGCGGAGTTGAAAGAACAACTTTAGGAACTCCTTGATGAGGGGTTTATTCGGCCTAGTGTGTCACCTTGGGGTGCACCGATTCCATTTGTGGAGAAGAAGGATGGTTCCATGAGAATGTGCATTGATTACAGGTAGTTGAACAAGGTCACATTCAAGAACAAGTATCCTTTGCCTTGTATTGATGATCTATTTGACCAGCTTCATGGAGCGATGGTGTTCTCCAAGATCGATTTGAGGTCTGGGTATCATCAACTGAAGATTCAGGATTCACAATATTCTAAAGACAGCTTTCAGGGCCCGATATGGCCATTATGAGTTCTTAGTGATGTCTTTTGGGCTGACCAATGCCCTAGTGGTGTTCATCCATTTGATGAACAATGTATTTCATCCCTATTTGGACTCATTCGTTATTGTATTCATTGATGACTTCTTGGTGCACTCTCGTAGCCAAGAGGAGCATGCTCAGCACCTGAGGATTGTATTACAGATATTGAGGGAGGAGAAGCTTTATGCAAAGTTCTCCAAGTGTGAGTTTTGGCTCGGTTCAGTAGCATTCTTGGGGCACGTGGTATCCAGTGAGGGTATTCAGGTGGATCTGAAGAGGATAGAGGCGGTGCAGAGTTGGCTAAGACCGTCCTCAGCCATGGAGATTAGGAACTTTCTTGGTTTGGCAGGCTATTACCGTCGCTTTGTGGAGGGATTTTCATCTTTTGCATCGCCCTTGACCAAATTGACCCAAAATGGTGCTCCATTTTGGTGGTCGGATGGGTGTGAGGAGAGCTTTCAGAAGCTCAAGACTGCTTTGACCACAACTCCAGTGTTGAGTCTGCGATGATTGGCATTGATGTAGCGCATGGGCTGAAGGAGCTCCTCCGGAGCTTGTACACACCCCAGTGAGCGCAGGTACCTATTGAGTGCGAGTATCGGGTGTCGAGAACTGAACGACTGTGAGGCATGAATGATTGTGAGGTTGGAGTGATTGGGTGGACTGAGTGATGATTGCCCGAGAGGCGGTATATGATTTCATTATTTATGCGCATAGTTACTTTGAGACCTCGTTTGAGAATCTTTGGAAGATATTTCTTATTGACTTTACTTGAATTTGATTTAAACTAGCTGATTTGACTTAAACTTTTGATGTAAAGCATGCCACACTTTACTAAATTTTTGTTAAATGAATTTTACTTGCATTTAGCTCGTCACTACTTCTCAGTCCTTACTTACTTCTATTGCTTACTGAATTGGTGTACTCACGTTACTCTATGCACCTTGTGTGAAGATTCAGGCATTTCTGGTCATGGAAGCGGCTGCTGATAGTCCTGTAGCTGATCATTAGAGATAGCGAGGTAGCTGCCCGGCGTTCGCAGCCTTGCTTTCTTCTTCTCTATCTTTCCTTTAGGTGTATATTTGGATTTCCAGACTATGTTAGTCTTGTTATTGTCGGACCAGTTTTAGTAGTTGCTCATGACTCAGTGACACCCTGATGTTTGGGGCTTTTCTTCCCGCATTTCTATTTTTGAGTTCAACTCTTGTCTATTTTATGAATTCTGTTATACAAAAAGTCTTTTTGGCATATCTTTGAATGAACTATTGTAGTATTGTGGAAGTCGGCTGGCCTAGTACCATCGATAAGAACCATCACGACAGGTTTGAGTTTAGGGTCGTGACAACTCATTTATCATATTTTTCACTTGGTAGGGCGACCATTGGACTTATTGAAGAGAAGATTTTTTTCATCCATTGCGAGGTAAGCTATTCCCACCTATTGTGAGTTAAATACATGAGTTGTGCACGGATTATACATGGATTTAATGGAAATTTTGAAAGGAAACCCTAGAGATTGATATTTTTGGATTTTGACCATGAATTGGGCATGAAATTGGAAATAAATTATATATTTGAGTTAGTAATGTTATGGGTCATGTCTATCTTCGAAAACTTTTGGAATCCAGGCATGTGGGCCCGAGGACTGACTTTATTGGTTTTTGGAGCGGACTTGGAAATTGTTATAAATTGTTAAATTGTAAGCATCTTCAACAACAGTAATTTTTTTCTCTCTTTACCATATTTCTTGGCATAGATTTTTCTTTCATTTTCACTTCTCAAACTACATTAAATAATCCACTAAGTATAGTATACACTTATTCTAGAATAATCACTACCTTAACCAATGATTCTTTCTCTCTCTTCGCGTTTCTCTCTCCCCGCTTGAGCCCTCTTTTCTATCGACTGACTTTCCACCAGCGTGACCATCGACGCCGGCAACCTCAGGTAAGCCATCCTCTCTCCCTCCCCCTCTCCTCCCTCCTTCCTTCCTCCTCCCCCCTCCCCCCCT
>ML282285.1:0-18334 GCA_005239495.1 Nicotiana undulata | reverse complement strand
AGACAAGAATCAATTAAGTTGGGAACGGGAAAAGGGATCATGCTTAACAGACAATTTGGTGGTACATAGATTCTCGTCACCTCACCTATACACCACACACATGCATTTCACATAGAAAACAAGTGGGGATTCCTATTCCCTCAACTCAAAGTTAGACCAAACACTTACCTCAATTTCGTAGGCCACTCACTGCTCAGTTACGGCTTTCCCTTTTGAATTCACCTCTAACTTGCTCAAATCTAATCATAATTAAATCAATATCATCAATTAATGCTAAAGGAACTAACTTTATTGAAAAACATATTTTTTCCTAAGTTTTCTAAATAAAAGTGAAAAACCGACCCCGGGCCCGCTTGGCCTAAACTCGGAGTTCGGACCAAATTACGTTTACCCATTCACCCACGAACCCAAATCAAAATCCCACCTCAATTCGAGGTAAAGATTCGATTTTTACAAAATTCCCTAATTATACCCAAACCCTCAATTTTTACCATGAAAAGTCTTAATTTTTGATTTATAAGTGATGAAAACAATGAGTAGTTGAAAGAGTAAAATTTAGAATTAATTACCTATGACTTGGGGATGATATTTGGTGAAGACATTCATTCCTAGGGCTGTGGGGTTCGAAAATTTGAAGAAGAAGAAGTCTGCACGTTTTATATATATATTTTTGTCAGTTATTCTGCCTCGTTTCTGATGCCAAATGATCCCTAAACTCGATTTTTATGTCTCCAATGGATTTCTTGTAAAATTCTAGTCAAGTTAGACTTTTGAATCACTCAATTTGACCTTATAATGAAGGAGATATGTGGGTTTTAATATTTGCAAATAATGTAGATTTTTAATACGCCGTCAGTGACAATTTCGTAATTAACCCGAAACATCTGCCAACCTTAGTAAAATGACTATAAAATCGTCATATGATATCCAATGTGCTATGGGTCCGTAATTACGATATGGATATAATATTTCATTCAAAACAAAAATCGAAGCTCATTTGTTCAATATGATATCATTTATGCTTGAAAAAACAACATCGAAACATAAGAAAGAACGAGCGCAACACAATCCAAACCTATTTGAAACTTACCCGAGCCCTCGGGGCTCTAAACCAAACATGCACGCAAGTCTAAAAGCATAATACGGACTTGCTCGTGCGATCAAATCATGAAAATAACATGTAAAACTATGAATTAAACCTCAAAACTTATTATTTTTTCCAAGAACACTTAATGTCACTAATTATCAACCGGATATTCGAATCACGTCAAATAAATTCCGATTCTCGCCAAATTTCGTAGACAAGGCTTAAATATCATAACAAACCTGTATCGAGCTGCGGAACCAAACTAAGGGCCTGATACCAATGGTTTCAAACGTTAATTCATTTCTTTATTTCATTAATAATTCAGCAAAATAATTTCTTTCAAAAATTGATTTCTAAGGTTTGGGACCTCGGAATTCAATTCTGGGCATACGCCCAAGTTCCATATTTTATTGCGGACCTCCCGGGATCGTTGAAACACAGATCCGAGTCCGTTTACTCAAGTCAACTAAAACAAAAATTTTAATTCTAAAAATTTTAATTTCTTATATTTTCACATAAAATCTTTCCAGTTTCACGCCCGGACTACACACGCAAATCGGGGTATTTAAAATTAACCTTTTTAGGGATATTAAGCCTAGAACGGAGTCTAACTACATAAAATGACCCCTTGGGTCATCACAATCTCCACCTCTAAAATAATCATTCGTCCTCGAATGGACATAGAAGATTACCCAAATTTGCAAACAAGTGTGATATTTACTCTACATGTCCGACTCGGACTCCCAAGTAGTTGCCTCAACGGGCTGGCCTCTCTACTACAGTCGAACTGAAGGATAACTCTTAGACCTCAACTGATGAACCTGAAGGTCTAAAACGACTACCGGCTCCTCCTCATAAGTCAAGTCTTTGTCCAATTGGACTGAGCTGAAATCTAACACGTGGGACGGGTCACCATGATATTTCCGGAGCATAGACACGTGGAATACCAGATGAACTGAGGATAACCCTGGAGGCAACGCACGTCTATAAGCTACCTCCCCCACTCTATCAAGAATCTCAAACGGCCCGATATACCTAGGGCTCAACTTACCCTTCTTCCCAAATCTCATAACACCCTTCATGGGCGGCACACAAAGCAATACTCTCTCTCTAACCATGAATGCCACATCACAAACCTTACGATCGACATAACTCTTTTGCCTAGACTGAGCTGCACGAAGTCTCTCCTGAATGATCTTGACCTTATCCAAGGCCTCCTGAACTAAGTCTGTACCCAATAACCGAGCCTCTCCCGGCTCAAACCAACTGGCGATCTGCACCATCTACCATATAATACCTCATAAGGAGCCATCTGAATGCTTGAATGATAGCTATTATAATAAGCAAACTCCGCTAACGGCAAGAACTGATCCTACAAACCTCCAAAGTCAATAAGACAAGCGCGAATCATATCTTCTAATAGATGAATGGTACGCTCGGACTGCCTCTCCGTCTGAGGATGGAATGTTGTGCTCAACTCAACTCGGGTACCCAACTCACGCTGAATTGCCCTCCAAAAGTGTGAGGTAAACTGCGTATCTCGATCAGAGATGATAGACACGTGCACACCGTGAAGGCGAACAATCTCCCGAATATATAACTCAGCCAGCCGCTCCAAAGTATAAGTACTTGCCGCAATGAAATGTGCTAATTTAGTCAGCATATCCACAATAACCCAAACTGCGTAAAATTTCCTCTGAGTCCGTGGGAGCCTAACAACGAATTCCATAGTGATACGCTCCCACTTCCACTCAAGAATCTCTATCTGCTGAAGCAAACCACTGGGTCTCTTATGCTCATATTTTACTTGTTGACAATTTAAGCAACGATCAACATACGCAACAATGTCCTTCTTCATCCTTCTCCACCAATAATGTTGCCTCAAATCTTGGTACATTTTGGGTGCACCTGGGTGAATCGAATACTTAGAAATGTGAGCCTCCTCAAGGATCAACTCACGAAGGCCATCAACATTAGGAACACATAACGACCCTGCATCCTCAAAACACCATCACCTCCAACTGTAACATGCTTGGCATCACCGTGCCGAATTTTGTTCCTAAGGAACGCTAAAGGTGGGTCATCATCCTGCCGCTCCCGGATACGCTCAATTAGAGGAAACCGAGCGACTGTACAAGCTAGAACACTGTTGGGCGAAATATCCAACCTCACGAAGTGATTAGCCAATGTGTAAATGTCTGAAGCCAACGGTCTCTCACCAGTTGGAATATACGCAAGGCTGCCCAAACTCACCGCCTTTCTACTCGATGCATAGGCCACCACATTGTCTTTCCCGGGGTGATACAATATGGCGACATCATAATCTTTTTGTAACTCTAACCATCTCCACTGCCTCAAATTTAGATCTTTCTGCTTGAATAAGTACTGGAGACTACAATGGTCAGTAAAAACCTCACACAGCACGCCATAAAGATAGTGCTTCCAAATTTTCAATGCATGAACAATGGCTGCCAACTCTAAGTCATGAAGATGGTAATTCTTCTCATGGACTTTCAACTGACGAGACGCATACGCAATCACTCTGTTATCCTGCATTAATACCGTTCCAAGTCTAACTCGAGAAGTGTCAGAATGCACCGTGCAAGAACCTGAACCTGATGGTAATACCAACATCGGTGCTGAAGTCAAGGAAAATCATAAGTTTTTGAAAGTTCAACCCACACTCGCCTGACCATTCGAATGGAACATTATTTCGGCTCAATATGCTCTAAATAGTTGTTCATAGTCACTTACAGAATCATCAAACAGCTTCACGTTAACAATAATCTTCTTTCAAACCTTTACAATACTGATAACGAGATGTGATTCATGAAAACCTCATAATTATATACCCGAATTAACGTGTCTCCTTTAATACCACACGGCCCCGCACATACCTCGTAGGTCAAAGCTTAATAATTATAACACGAATTTAGAAAATTATGCATAATTAATTAATTTATTTATTTATTTATTTACTTATTATTAGTATTACTTTTATTATTATTATTTATTCATTTATTATTATGATCATTATAATTATTTTATACATAAATTGTTGAATAGGCCTAACAGGAATGACTCCCTACCAGTACTATAGTAAAATTTCAATTCTCAAGGGAGAATTTAAACACAAGGACCTCGTCCTTACATAACTTCCACGCGGCTCGTAGCTCGATTTAAACATCTCAAATCATATTAAAATGTGAGGATCTCGTCCTAAATTCTGAATCACAAGCAACATGTGTATCACCAATCGAAACATTCCATTTTCTTCCTTTAAATATTCTCCGTTAAACAAAATTACAACAGGTAATGATAGACGCAGTTATCTCCATATAATTTCTCGTTACAAGTATTCACATAAATAGATTTTGAGTTACGAAGCTCACCCGAGAGTAAAGCATATTAGAAGAATTTTATTAGATACGCATAACCTTGTTAAGTTCAGAAAATCATCACTTTATACTAATTAGAGATTGTTCTTGAAATGACACCATTTAATGTATCGACCTCAGCCATACCATAGAAACTATTTCAGCAGGCTGGATCTCCACCTCTAGGAATCTGACCTCCACTTTCGACATTCCGACTCCTTTTTCCCTAGTTGGTCACGTAAGTTAATTGTAAATGCAATGGGGCACGTAGCCTGAGTGCACTGATGAAATATGACTCTCCCAAGTCTAGGACAGTTTCTATCACTCGGCGAAATGAAGTATCGACTTGCCCTGAGTCGCACAAGAGTTTAGAGTCATAATTGAGTCCTTTAATGAGTCTGTGGACTTGCTCACTGGCTAGATAAACCGAAGTAGGAGTATGACGGCTAACTTACCGAACTTGATGGCATATTCCGACACTGTCATAGTGACCTAACGCAACCGTTCAAACCCTAAGAGCCATGCAAAATGGAAAGTTTGAGAAACAAACTATTTCAAAAGCACTATGAGAACCGAGTCAAATAGTTGGTGTTGTAATGACTAGTCGTCCTCTTCATAGGCTTGCCTCAACCACCGGCGGCCAATTTCTTCTGTACCATGTTGACTCAACACCGCTGAGCTACCCCACATATTCATGTACCCTTCGTTATTCCTTGGGGTCTTTTATCCTTATTGATGCACAATGACCCCAAAGGTAGAGCTCTATACAGATAAACCTTGGCACAAACCATATAGTCTAGAAGCTTGGCAACCACTGTACTCCCTATGGAGCACCCCAAAATCCAATACCGTGACTTCCACGCTGAGTAAACCTTCCGTAGATTTTAAGTTGGTTATATAACTCTTTTGGTACTGAGGTATAGGTTTATTAAGGAGGCAGACATACCGCAAGTCCCAGCTTTATCTCTTGCAAAATCTCAGGCCTTATACATTCCAGGCCAAAACCGATATAACACATGACCCCACAATCTATTCTTTGACAGTGGACTTCCCTACTTGGCATGAAATCATAGGTCATAATGCCTGATAATCCATAATGTTAAACTTCACAGCTCATATCAATCAACCCCGTTACTTTCAACTATTCCCTTGTTATGCAATACTGGAGTAGCTATAAATCCTTATGTGATATGGGCTAGTCCAACAAGTACCGACTGAGCTAGAACCTCCACGTCTAGATCTATTTGAGACTGTACAATAGGTGTCGATGTTCGAGCTTTAGACTGAGCTCCGCTTCTATCTCTTCCCCTAACCGTAGCTGTCATTGGGGCTTCACTTCTTGTCCGGTTGTAGAAGCTTTGCGTGTTGTCGAGATTTGTGAGAGGACAAGAATAGACAAGTTTAATCATCAATGGTAGAATAAATTCGCACGCTAGAGTAGAATAGAAGTGAAATTGTTCCTAACTTCATAGCCTATGAGAGATAAGTACAAATGTCTCCGTACCGATCCTTCAGACTCTACCAAGTTTGTTCGTGAATTGTGAGACCTAAGCAACCTAGTGCTCTGATACCAACTTGTCACGACCCAAATTCCCAACCTTAGGGATCGTGATGGCGCCTAACACCACACTTGCTACGCAAGAAAATGTTAGAGTTCGATTAGCTATTTACCTTTGATTATCCATTTAAACATAATAAACAATTATAAAATAAACTTAAGCTGCTGACTTTCAATGAATATTTCAAACATAAAATAATAAACACTTAAATAAACTGAGTTTCCAAACTTTAACTTTAAATAAAATAGTGCCAAAAATATGAAGAATAGTAAAATAAACATTTAAGCTTTTCAAATTTTTATTTCTTTGAAAATCAGTGAAAAAAATATATAAATATCCTCCCTTGTCGCTCCTTGTTGCGGCGTGCAACCCGCTCACACCTGTCCATCCTATTGCTCCTCCCTAAATATATCACCCTTATTACTCATGTTGCGGCGTGCAACCCTATCCCACATGTCCACCCTTATCACTCCTTGTTGCGGCGTGCAACCCGCTCCCACCAGACATCTCATATCAATTTATTCATAAATCTCACAATTTAGGCCAAGTCTTTCACAATGTTTTTGTCTCAACAATTATGAATAAGAAACTATATTTTTCTCATAAACATCATACATACATACATATAAACCAACATATATATATATATATATCGTAAAAATAATGCCAAACTGCTCAACCGTTTTGTACCACAAGGGAACCATCTAAAAAAACCAATACTCTTTCCAAAATAACCACAACAATATTTAACAACAAAATAACAAGGCCAAGTAGTCATAGAAACAATAATGAACAAAGAACAATTAAGACAAGAATTAATTAAGTTGGGAACGGGAAAATGGATCATGCTTAACAGACAATTTGGTGGTGCATAGATACTCGTCAGCTCACCTATACACCACACACATGCATTTCACATAGCAAACAAGTTGGGATTCCTATTCCCTCAAATAAAAGTTATACCAAACACTTACCTCAATTTCATAGGTCACTCACTGCTCAATTACGGCTTTTCCTTTTGAATTCACCTCTAACTTGCATAAATCTAATCATAATTAAATAAATATCATCAATTAATTCTAAAGGAACTAACTTTATTGAAAAACATATTTTTTCCTAAGTTTTCTATATAAAAAAGTGAAAACCCGACCCCAGGCCCGCTTGGCCTAAACTCGGAGTTCGGACCAAATTACGTTTACCCATTCACTCACGAACCCAAATATACAATTAGTTTCGAATTCCAACCTCAATCGAGGTAAAGATTCGATTTTTATAAAACTTCCTAATTATACCCAAACCCTCAATTTTTACCATGTAAATTCTTAGTTTTTTATTTAAAAGTGATGAAAAACAATGAGTAATTGAAAGAGTAAAGTTTAGAATTAATTACCTATGAATTGGGGATGATATTCGGTGAAGACATTCATTTCTACGGCTGTGGGCTTCGAAAATTTGAAGAAGAAGAAGTCTGCACGTTTTATATATATATATTTGTCAGCTATTATGCCTCGTTTCTCATGCCAAACGATCCCTAAACTTGATTTTTATGTCTCCAACGGATTCTTTGTGAAATTCTAGTCAAGTTAGACTTTTGAATCACTCCATTTGACCTTATAATGAAGGAGATATATAGGTTTTAATATTTGCAAATAGTGTAAATATTTTAATACGCCGTCAGTGGAAATTTTGTAATTAACCTGAATGATCTGGCAACCTTAGTAAAATGACCATAAAATCCTCATACGATGTCCAAATTCGATGATTCTTTTTGTCACGGGTCATAATTACGATATGGATATAATACTTCATTCAAAACAGAAATCGGAGCTCATTTGTTCAATATGATATCATTTATGCTTGAAAAAACGACGTCGAAGCATAAGAAAGAACGAGCGCAACACAACCCAAACCTATTTGAAACTCACCCGAGCCCTCGGGGCTCTAAATCAAACATGCACTCAAGTCTAAAAGCATAATACAGACTTGCTCGTGCGATCAAATCATGAAAATAACATGTAAAACTATGAATTAAACCTATTATTTTTTCCAATAACACTTAATGTCACTATTTATCAACCGGATATCCGAATCACGTCAAATAAATTTCGATTCTCGCCAAATTTCGCAGACAAGGCTTAAATATCATATCAAACCTGTATCGAGCTTCGGAACCAAAATAAGGGCCCTATACCAATGGTTTCAAACGTTTATTCATTTCTTTATTTCATTAATAATTCAGCAAAACAATTTCTTTCAACAGTTGATTTCTAAGGCTTGGGACCTCGGAATTCAATTCCGGGTATACGCCCAAGTCCCATATTTTATTGCGGACCTCCTCGGATCATCGAAATAAAGATCCGAGTCTGTTTACTCAATTCAACTAAAACAAAATTTTTAATTCTAAAAGTTATTATTTCTTATATTTTCACATAAAAGCTTTCCGGTTTAACGTCCGGACTACACACGCAAATTGAGGTATTTAAAATTAACCTTTTTAGGGATATTAAGCCTAGAACGGAGTCTAACTACATAAAATGACCCCTTGGGTCATCACACCAACGTCTGAATGTCTGAAGCTAACGGCCTCTCACCAACTGGAATATACGCAAGGCTGCCCATACTCACCGCCTTCCTACTCAATGCATCGGCCACCACATTGGCCTTCCCTGGGTGATAAAATATGGTGACATCATAATCCTTTTGTAACTATAACCATCTCCTCCGCCTCAAATTTAAATCCTTCTGCTTGAATAAGTACTGGAGACTGCGATGGTCAGTAAAAACCTCACACGGCACGCCATAAAGATAATGCCTCCAAATTTTTCAATGCATGAACAATGGCTGCCAATTCTAAGTCATGATCAGGATAATTCTTCTCATGGACTTTCAACTATCAAGACGCATATGCAATCACCCTTCCATCCTGCATCAATACTGCTCCAAGTCCAACTCGGGAAGTGTCACAATATATCACGAAAGAACATGAATCTGATGGTAACACCAACACCGGTGCTGAAGTCGGTGTTGTCTTGAGATTCTGAAATCTCGCCTCGCACTCGTCTGACCATTTAAATGGAGCACCTTTCTGAGTCAATTTAGTTATAGGGCTGATATATATGAAAACTCCTCCACAAAACTACAGTAGTAACCCGCCAAACCCAAGAAACTCCTTGTTTCCGTGGTTGTAATGGGTCTAGGCCAGTTCTTGACTGCCTCTATTTCCTTAATAGTTGTTTATAGCCAATTACAAAATTATCAAATAGCTTCACGTCAACAAAGAAAATCTCTTTTCCAACCTTCACAATACCGATAACGAGATACGATGCTTGAAGACCTCGTAATTATATACCCGAATTAACGTGTCTCATTTAACGTCACATGGGTGGGCACCTACCTTGTACGTCAAAGCTCAATAATTATTACACGGATTTGGCAAATTATGCATAGTTAATTAATTTATTTACTTATTATTAGTATTACTTTTATTATTATTTATTCATTTATTATTATAATTATTATCATTATTTTATACTTAAATTGTTGAATAAGCCTAACAGGAATGACTCCCTACCAGTACTATAGTAAAAGTTTAATTCACAAGGGAGAATTTAAACATAAGAATTTCCATCACAGGGACCTTGTCCTTACATAACTTCCACCACGGCCCGTAGCCCGATTTAAACATCTCAAATCATATTAAAATGCGAGGATCTCTCCCTCAATTCTGAATCACAAGTAATATTCATATCTTGCCAATCGAAACTTTCCATTTTTCTTCTTTAAAATATCTTTCGTTGAACAAAATTACAACACTTAATGATAAACATAGTTATCTCCATAGAATTCATCAATACAAGTATTCACATAAGTGGATTTTTGAGTTACGAATCTCACCGGAGAGTGGAGCATATTAGAAGAATTTTATTAGATACGCACAACCGTATTAAGTTCAGGAAATCATCACTTTATAATAATTAGAGATTGTTCTTGTAATGACACCATTTAATGTAACGACCTCAGCCATACCATAGAAAATATATCAACAGGTTAGATCACCACCTCTAGGAATCTGACCTCCACTTTCGACATTCCGGCTCCTTTTTCCCTAGCTGGTCATGTAAGTTGAGTTATAACTGCAATAGGGTGCGTAGCCTGAGTGCTCTGATGAAATATGACTCTCCCAAGTCTAGGACAGTTTCTACCACTAGCCGAAATAAAGTATCAACTTATGTGGACTTGCTCTCTGGCTAGATGAACCGAAGTAGGAGTATGACGGGTTGACTTATCGAACCTGATGGCATATCCTGACACCGTCATGGTGACCTGACGCAACCGTTCAAACCTTATGCGCCACGTATTATGGAGAGTTCGAGAAACACACCTTTCAAAAGCATTTATGAGAACTGAATCAAGTAATTGATGATGCGTTGGCTGGTCATCCTCTTCGTAGGCTTGTCACAAACACCGACGGCTAATTTCTTTTGTTACTATGTTAACTCAACACTGCTGAGATACCCCCTTTATTCATATACTTTTTCATCAATCTTTTGGGGTAACTCTCATCTATATTGACACACAATGATCAAAAAAGCAGAGCTCTATACCGATAAATCTTTGCACGAACCATGTAGTCTAGAAGCTTGTTAATCATTGTACTCTCTCTGGAGCACCCCAAGATCCGCAACCGTGACTTACGCGCTGAGTAGACCTTCACAAGTCTAATCTTCATCTCTTGCAAAATCTCAAGTCTTATACATTCCAGGCCAAAACCGATATAACACATGACCCCGCAATCTATTCTTTGACGGTGTACTTCCCCACTTGGCACGAAGTAATAGGTCACTGTTTCAGATAATCCACAATGTTAAACTTCACATCTCATATAAATCGACCCCGTTGCTTCCAACTTATTCCCATGTTCTGTAATACCTCATAGCAGCGGTTAAGAAAATCATGTGGGTCCTCAAAAGATATACCACTGAAATGGAGTTGAAATAGTTTGGTAAACTTGTCCAACTGCAATAAACGGACTAGTGCACCCTGTAACACTGGAGTAACTATAAATCCTTCCGGAATTTGAATTAATCTAACATGTACCAATTGATCTAGAACCTCCCATCTAGATACATTTGAGACTGTACAACATATGCTGATGTTCGAGCTTTAGTCTGAGCTCTGCTTCTGTCTCTTCCCCTAATCGTAGATGTCATTAGGGATTCATCTCTTGTCTGATTGTAAACGCTTTGCTTGTTGTCGATATTTGTGAGAGGACAAGAATAGACAAGTTCAATCATCAATGGTAGAATAAGTTCGCACGATAGAGTAGAATTGAAGTGAAATTGTTCCTAACTTCATAGCCTCTAAGAGATAAGTACAGACGTCTCTATACTGATCCTATAACTCTACCAAGTTTGTTCGTGAATTGTGAGACCTAAGAAACCTAGTTCTCTGATACCAACTTGTCACGACCCAAATTCCCGACCTTAGCGATCATGATGGCGCCTAACACCATACTTGCTAGGCAAGCCAATGGTAGAATTCGATTAACTACTTTGTATTTATTATCCATTTAGACATAATAAAATAATCTAAAGTAAATTGAATCCATTAGTTATCGATATATAATTTCCAAAGATAAACTAATAAACAATTGAATAAAACGAACCACGAACTAATTATATAAATAGATCTAGAACTACCCCAGAGTCTGGTGTCATAATTTACGAACTACTAAAGAATACTACATATAATGGGCTGAAAGAAATAATATAACTGTTTTGAAAAATATAAAACAGTCTCTACCAACTAAGAGAAGACTCTCGGGATCTACGAACGCCGGCAGATATACTGCTTGTCTCCAAAAAATAAATAGCTGCTCTAAATATCCCTACTACTGACTGGTACCTGGGTCTGCAAAAAAGAGTGCAGAGTGTAGCATCAGTACAACCGACCCCATGTACTGAGTAAGTGCCGAGCCGAACCTCGACGAAGTAGTGACGAGGCTACGGCGAGGCATTAAAAATACATAACCTGTGACAATAATATGTACAATAACGCAATAAAATAATTCTACACGAACAGAAAAATATAACTTAAACAATAAATATAACAACTCAGTAGCCTATTCCAGGCCTCAAATATTACCAAGATCTCACACAAGTTTCCGAATTTCCAAACTTTTCTCTTAAAATAACAGTATGTGCAGATTATGAGAAAAACCGTAGAGTAAAACAATAAATTTCCAAATCTTTATAATTAAATCAGTAAAACACAACTATACTCCCTTATCACTGTCTTTTTGCGGCGCGCAACCCGATCCCACCTTTCCACCATTATCACTATCATTTATCCACCCTTATCACAATCTATTTCGCCCCCTTATCACAATCAATTTTGTTTATTCATCAAAAACTTTCACAGTTTAGGCCAAGCCTTTCACAACACTTTTATTTCAACAATTGCAAACAGAAAACAGTATAGCTCGTAAGCTTTAACCAATATCATTCTACAATAAAACCAGCTAGAATATATGTAACCACCGTAACACTGACAACCCAACTTAGTCTTTATGTACCATGATAGAATCAAGAGAACAACCCGTATTTTTAACACACTTACAACAACAATTGAAAATAATCAAAGGAAACCAAATAACCACGTGAACCTCAACAACCACAAAACAGTTAAACTGCATTTCTCACAACATCCTCAATATTATCAAAAATGAAACCAACATGAATATATAAATATATTTCCAAAATAAAACCAAACTGCTCAACCTTTCTGTACCACAAGGGAACCAATTACGCAACCAATACTCTTCCAAAATAGCCAAATAATATTTAGCAACTTAATAAGGCCTAGTAGTCATAAAGCAACAATGAACATAGAGCAAGTAAGACAAGAGTCAATTGAATTGGAAACGGGGAAAGGGATCATGTTTAACATATTGTTTGGTGGTGCATAGATACTCGTCACCTCACCTATACACCACACACATGTTAATTCACATAACAATAAGTGGGGATTCCTATTCCCTCAATTCAAGGTTAGACCAAACACTTACCTCAATTTCGCAGGCCACTCACTACTCAATAATGGCTTTTCATTTAGAATCTTGCTCTAACTTGCTCGAATCTAATCATAATTAACTCAATATCATTAATTAAGGCTAAAGGAACTAACTTTATTGAATATTATAGTTTTTTCTAAGTTTTTTCAAACAAAAAAAAGAAGTGAAAACCCGACCCCGGGCCCGCTTGGTCTAAACGCGGGGTTCGGACCATATTACGTTTACCCATTCACCCACGAACCCAAATATACAATTAGTTTCGAAATCCGGCCTCAATTCTAGGTAAAGATTTGATTTTATAAATTCTCTAATTCTACCCAAACCCTCAATTTTTACCATGAAAATTCTTAATTTGTGATTAAGACAAGAGTCAATTGAATTGGAAACGGGGAAAGGGATCATGTTTAACATATTGTTTGGTGGTGCATAGATACTCGTCACCTCACCTATACACCACACACATGTTAATTCACATAACAAATAAGTGGGGATTCCTATTCCCTCAATTCAAGGTTAGACAAAACACTTACCTCAATTTCGCAGGTCACTCACTACTCAATTATGGCTTTTCTTTTAGAATCTTGCTCTAAATTGCTCTAATCTAATCATAATTAACTCAATATCATTAATTAAGGCTAAAGGAACTAACTTTATTGAATATTATAGTTTTTTCTAAGTTTTTTCAAAAACAAAAGTGAAAATCTGACCCCGGGCCCGCTTGGTCTAAACGCGGGGTTCGGACCATATTACGTTTACCCATTCACCCACGAACCCAAATATACAATTACTTTCGAAATCCGACCTCAATTCTAGGTAAAGATTCGATTTTTATAAAATTCTCTAATTCTACCCAAACCCTCAATTTTTACCATGAAAATTCTTAATTTGTG
Organism: Nicotiana undulata; assembly: GCA_005239495.1. NCBI lineage: Eukaryota > Viridiplantae > Streptophyta > Magnoliopsida > Solanales > Solanaceae > Nicotiana > Nicotiana undulata. Next base: position 4,349 of record ML282285.1, on the reverse strand, counting down.
ATTTAAAAGTGATGAAAAACAATGAGTAATTGAAAGGGTAAAGTTTAGAATTTATTACCTATGACTTGGGGATGATATTTGGTGAAGTAATTCGTTCCTAGGGCTGTGGGGTTCGAAAAATTTGAAGAAGAAGAAGAAGTGTGCCCGTTTTATATATTTGTTTTGTCAGCTACTCATCCTTGTTTATCGTTCCAAACGATCCCGAAACTCAATTTTTATACCTCCAATGGATTCCTTGTGAAATTCTAGTCAAGTTAGGCTTTTGAATCACTCAATTAGACCTTATAATGAAGGAGATATGTAGGTTTTAATATTTGCAAATAGTGCAGATTTTATAATACGCCGTTAGTGGCAATTTTTTAATTAACCTGAAAAACATCTGGCAACCTTAGTAAAGTGACTATAAAATCATCATACGATGTCCAAATTTGATGATTCTTTTTGCTACGGGTCCGTAATTACGATACGGATCTAATACTTCATTCAAAAGAGAAATCGAAGCTCATTTGTTCATTATGATATCATTTATACTTGAAGAAACGACGTCGAAGCATAAGAAAGAACGAGCACAACACAACCCAAACCTATTTGAAACTCACTCGAGCCCTCAGAGCTCTAAACCAAACACACACGCAAGTGTAAAAGCATCATACAGACTTGCTCGTGCGATCATCTTGAAAATAACATGTAAAACTATAAATTAAACCTCAAAACTCATTATTTTTCTCCAGACCACTTAAAATTCACTATTTATCAACCGGACGTCTGAATCACGTCAAATAAATTCCGATTCTCGCCAAATTTCGCTGACAATGCTTAAATATCATAACAAACCTGTATCGAGCTCCGGAACAAAAATACGGCCCCAATACCAATGATTTCAAACAATAATTCCTTTTTTTATTTCATAAATATTTAGCAAAATAATTTCTTTCAAAAATTAATTTCTAAGGCTTGGGACCTCGAAATTCATTTTCGGGCATATGCCTGAGTCCCATTTTTTACTGGGGACCTCCCGGGATGTCGTAACACGGATTCGGGTCCGTTTACTCAAAATGTTGACCAAAGTCAACTATAATCAAATTTTAACTCTAGAAATTACTATTTCTCATATTTTCACATAAACGATTTTCGGTTCCACGCCCGGACTGCGCATGCAAATCGAGGTTTTTAAACTTTTTTAGGGATATTAAGCCTAAAACGGAGTCTAAATTCATAAAATGACCCCTTAGGGTCATCATAGAAAACCTCCTACGTGTTGTCCGTTCTTATTTCTTATGCTTATTAGTTGTTTGAACTATGTTAGGACACTTGGACAAGCATACACGTAGTTAGCCCTCTTATCGGATTAAGGGATTTTCCTTGCTATTGTTGAGTGTAGTTACCCTTGTTGTACTTGTCTCCTATGTTTGAATGACTCTAATTGGCATGTGAGTCATCCGTGCAGTTATTAGCTGAAGTGAGGGCACAAGATGCCAAATAGCAGGGTTCAGATATTGGGACCCGTGAGTTGTGATTTGTCCAAGGTTCGGTACCTCGTGGAGTTGACTAAAACTTGATGTAAAAGCAGTTGTAATTGCTGAGTTATTACTAGTCCTTGTTGTACATGTGATTCTGGATTTAGGTTGTGTTCCATTCACTATTCTATGTTATTTTATGGTTTTTCGCTGATACTTGATGTTTCCTCCCTTATTGAATTTATTGTATTGTTAGCCTTATTGCGTAGTCTTATGTAGATGTCATTGATGTTGTTCCTATGCTTATACTTGTTCAATTCATTAGACCAGTAGGTGTTTTGATTGTTCCTCATCACTACTTCACCGAGGTTAGTCTTGATACTTACTGGGCACCGCTGTGGTGTGCTCATACTACACTTCTGAATATTTTTGTGCAGATTCCAGGTATCTCTAGCCGGTTGTTCGTTACCTAGCAGCGCGGATTACTGTTGTGGAGACTCAAGGTAAAACCTGCTACAACATTCGCAGGTTTCGGAGTCACCGTCCTATTTTGTTCATACACGATTTTATTTATTTCTGAATAGTTGTATATAGAAGTTATAGTAAAATTTTGTAGAGCTTATGACTTGTACTACCGGGTTTTGGGAATATGTTTATTGTATAAAGAAGTCATTCAAAAAAAATTAAATGATATTTATTGCTGTTGTTATTCTGCAAATATTAGGCTTACTTAGTCAATAAGACTAGGTGTCATCACGATACCCAACGGAGGGGAATTTGGGTCGTGACACAAACAGTACACATAAAGCAATAATAATATTAATAAGGCATGGTGTAAGCCTAAGACTGCCGCACATAACAGGAATAGTAGCTACGTATGGACTCTCGTCACTTCGTGCGTACGTACCCCCCGACAAACAACAACACATATTAATTAAGTTCGCCTACGAGGAAATTTCCCTCTTACAAGGTTAGAAAAGAGACTTACCTCGTCTCAAAGCCTACTTCACAATTCATGTGATGACCCAAAAGGGGTCATCTTATGTAATTCTAATTGTGACTATGTTGCGAGGCCTCGAAAGCCTCCGTTAATCTTACCTCGATATGCGTGCACAGCCGGGGCGCGTATCCGGGAAGCCTTTATGTGAAAACTTGATTAAGAGTTGAATTTATGATAAGTAATTGAATAAAGTTGACTTTGGTCAATATTTTTGATAAACGGACCCGGATCCGTGATCTGACGGTCCCGGATGGTTCGTAGGGAAATATGGGACTTGGGCGTATGCCCGGAATCGAATTCCGAGGACCCAAGTCCAAGAAATGAATTTTTAAAGAAAATTATTTTATGAAAATATTAAAGGCTTATATAAATGAACCTTGATGTGAAACCTGTGCTGCCGGGCCCGTATTATGGTTTCGGAGCCCGGAATAGGTTCAATATGTGTTATTTAAGTTATCTGTGAAATTTGGTAAGAAACGGACTTGATTTGACGGGTTTCGGATCAAAATGGGAAAATTAGAGTTAATGAAGTTTTGAGAAATCTCATATAATTTGAAATTGGTTTGGAATGTGATTTTGTGTTCCCGAGGTCCGAATGAGATTCCGAGACCGGGATTAGTTCTGTTATGTCATTCATGACTTGTCTGCAAAATTTGAAATCATTCCGAGTAGTATAGACCGGTACGGTGCATTGAAGTGAATTCTAGAATTTCAAGTTCTTAAGTTTTGATTCAATTTGGTTTTGGGGTTGAATTTTGAGTTTCGTTGTTGTTTTTCATGTTCCGGAAGTTCGAGTGAGTCGTATCATGAATACAGACTTGCCGGTGCTTTTGGACGGGGTCCCGAGGGGCTCGGGTGTATTTTAGACCCCCGGGAGCTAAGTTAGAAAAACTAGAAATTTCTGCTATCTGGTTTCCTTCTCTGCGATCGCAGAAGGTGGGTTGCGATCGCAGAGAAGGATTTTGCTGGGTTGTTGATTGTTCTCTGCGATCGCAGCCTCCCCTTTGCGATCGTTGAGGTCTGTGTTCCACACCTTTGCTATCGCAGCCTTTTCTCGCGATCGCATTGAGTCGCATCTGGGCCGGGTGAGTTTGCTCTTCGCGGTCGCAGGACCTCTGCCGCGATCGCAGAGGTCTAGCCAGTTGGCCTTCGCGATCACAGGACCTCTGCCGCGATCACAGAGGTCTGGCCAGTTGGCCTTCGCGATCGCAGTTAAGGAATCCCTGGGCAGTTTTTTTAAATACGGGACTTGGCATATTTCCTCCATTTTCATCTTCCTTCTCAAGTTTTTAGAGAGCTCTTCAAGGAACCTTCTACCACTGTTATTGAGGTAAGTAAATTCCATAGTTTTACTAGTTTCAAACACTAATTCCTAGTTAAATTCACTACTAAATTATCTAAAATCCTAGAATTAGGTAGTAATTTTAGGGTTCTTGAGGATTTTGTGATTCTCCATTTTAGGCCATGAATTCAAGTAGAAATCACACCTTAATGATCCTAAGGCTATGGGTGAGTGATCCCTTCGAGAATTTTCGAAATTTGATCATGCGGGATCGGGTTGGAATTTGGGAATTCTTCAAGAATAGCAACTTTATTGAATAACTAGGATAACTTCCCGCTTTTTGCATGCATTGATATTATTGTATACCTTTTGGCTAGTTGCGAGTTCTTGGGCNAGTGACGAGAGTCCGTACGTAGCGGCTATTATTGTTATGTCCGGGTAGTTAGGCCCACATCATGCCTTGTATGCTTTCTCGTAATGCCTTATATGCTTTCTCGTAATGCCTGATATGTTTTTCTTGTAATGCTTTATATGATTTATTGTGACGCCATAGGTACTATGAGATTATGTTTTGTATAGTGTTGTTCCTCTGAGGCTTTATGGAAAATTG
>ML282284.1:83381-119779 GCA_005239495.1 Nicotiana undulata | reverse complement strand
TATATATATGTAGCTATTTTACTCTACCGAGCCGCGCTATAGTCGGCCGGGTATGGCACCTATTGTGCAGCCACTGATCAGTTAGGTTTACCGAGCTCCACGTGGCCAGGTACGATATGATGACGATGATGCCCACAGAGGCAGATGTTTTAAAGGTTTATGTATATATATGTATGTATCATGCATTTCATGTCAGTATCCCTCAGAGGTACCCAGATGTTATAGGTTGTATATTCTCTATCCCCGTTTACATTACTGTTCTTACTTATGCTTTATGCCTTACATACTCAGTACTTTATTCGTACTGACGTCCTCTTTATTTGTGGATGATGCATGTCGTGCTGCAGGTTCTGATAGATAGGTAGACGCAGCTCCCCCCACCACAGTAGGCTTTCCAGTTCAGTGGTTATAGGCGAGATCCCTTCTTCGGACTTGCCGTGGCCTTGGTATGCATTTTTGTTATAGATATTATGGGTATGTCGGGGCCCTATTCCGAATATGTTGCATTACTTATGCTCCTTTAGAGGCTCATAGACAGGTGTCAACTCATGTATAGTTTGGTATGCCTTGTTGGATAATTTTTGTTGTATAGTCTTTCATGGCAGCGTTGTAGCTCGTACCTTTTATGTAGTTTCTTAGCAATCTTGTCATCCCATGTGATGTATGTTCATGATCCATATCTACCATTTATATTGATCTCGTTATCCCTTAAAGATAATGAGAAGGTTAGATAAAATGTACGTTGGTGCTCGGCAAGTATGGCCCGGGTGCTAGTCATGATCCACCAGTTTGGGTCGTGATAATGAAACTTCCATAAATTTCACAACAACAACAAATAGCAACGAAGTGCAACAATAAATAAGAGCAAATACAACCTCTCAAGGGAACAATCACTCAACTTATCTCAACCGCTCATGCTCTCGGCTCTCATCCCTCAATACACACACTCAATAGGTACATGCGCTCACTGGGGATGTACACACTCCGGAAGGGCTCCTACAACCCAAGCGCAATACTGCTGCGGCGTGCAACCCGATCCAATGTTGTTGCGACGTGCAACCCGATCCAATATACCTCACATAGCTCTCATCCCGGCACTCAGGCCCTATCTTAGTTACTAGCCTCTCCAGCCTCACAAAATATCACAATAAACAACCCAAATAGAGAATACAACAAGTATCAACAATAAATGAGAGAGAGCTAAGATATAATATGCAAGTAAGACGGTGACTGAGTACAAGACAACAATTAGCAGTCAATTCAACAAGTACACGACCGTTGCGGGTCCCAGCAGTGATATCATATAGCCTAAGCATGGTTTCTAACATGGAAGGCATTCAATTACTCAAAAATAGGGTGAAACATGTAATAACAATGGGCTATTCGACTTTTCTAACATGGACGGATCAAGTCTCAATCCCTCACAGTGTATGCTCACACAACCTTCACCTAGCATGTGCGTCACCTCTAATTATTCACATCATACAAATTATCAGGGTTTCATACCCTCAAGACCATATTTAAGACTGTTACTTACCTCAACAGCATAGAAATCCTACTCCGGAATGCCCTATCCTCTCGAATCAGCCTCCAAATGCCCCGAATCTAGTCACAAATAGTACAACACCATTAAAATAGGTCTAAGGGATCAATCCCATAAGAAAACTACTAAATTAGAGCCAAAACTCTGAATTCGTCTGAAACCCGGCCTTCGGGCCCACGTCTCAAAATCCGACAAAAATCACAAAACCCAAAATCCCATTCACTCGCGAGTCTAACCATACCAAAGTTAGTTAAATCCAATAACAAAATCCCATTCAAAACCTCAAATCTAACTCAAGGGTTCTTCCTCTTTTTCCCCGATTTTCCATCCCAAATCACAAACTAAATGATGAAATTAAGTTTATAATCATGGAATTTTGTCAAAACTAAGTGAGAATCACTTACTCAAACACCCACGTGAAAATTTCTTCAAAAATCACCTCCCACCGAGCTCCTGAATCAATTTTTATGTTATGAACTCAAACCCTCGTTTTGAACATTTAAACCTCCTACCCAGTTATCCTTCATCACGATCGCAGAAATAGCATCGCGATCGCGAAGAACAACTTCGCTTCCTGAGAACTTTACTCTACACGAACGCATAACACCCCATGCGAATGCGATGCACTAACTGCTCACACCTACGCGATCGCGATTGACCTCACGCGACCGCGAAGAGTAACACTTAAACTCCACTGCTGCCTCACTTCTTATTCGCGAACACGACCTAGCCAACGCGTTCGTGATGCACAGCTTGATAACCTTACGCGCTCACATCTTCATCTTCTTGAAAGGGAAGAGAAAATTTAGCTGACCTCTCAGTTGACCTCAACCGAACATATTGAAAAATCCTAAAACACCATAAAAACTTAGTCGAACCTTAGAATCACGAAAAATAACATCAAAACACCAATTACGAACAGATTCTAGCCTAATGAACTTTGGAATTTCTAAATTCTACAAACGATGTCGTAATGTATCAAATCACGTCCGAATGACCTCAAATTTTACACACAAGTAAAAAATTATACCAAAAACCTACTCCAACTTCCGAAAATCAAATCCGACTCCGATATCAAATTTTCCACTGCCAGCGAAAATCGCCAAATTTCCAACTTTCGCCAATTCAAGCCTAATTCCACTACGGACCTCCAAATCATATTCCGGACGCGCTGTTAAATCCAAAATCACCTACCATAGATAACAGAGCAATCAAAATTCAAAATCTAAGGTCGTTTACACACAAGTCGACATCCGGTCGATTTTTCCAACTTAAGCTTCCAATTAAGAGGCTAAGTGTCTCAATTCACTTCGCAAACCAAAACGAACCCTCCTGGCAAGTCACAATAGCAGAAAAAATACGGGGAAAGAATTAAAGCACAAACTAACCCGGTTAGATATAATAAAGTTGTAAAGAACCAAAGAAGCATAAATGGGAGAAACAAGGTTATAACTCTCGAAACGACCGGCCGGGTCGTTACAATTTTAGTCTCCATAACAGGAGTAGAAAATAACGAGAATTTTTATTTTCTCCAAAACAGGGGTAGAAAATCACAAGTATTTTGATTTTATTTTCAAATGGCTTTCCAACAAAACCATTGTAACCCCTAAACAATTAAAATAGTTTGATATATTATTCTTATCAAACTAACATATTTATACTAATCCAAACTAATATACATATATATAAAAAACCGTATGCATGATCTCAAAATAAGTTTCAAGTATTAATGTAAGTCTATTTCATACTTATAACCTTAAATACTTTTAATTTCATGCATGCAACCAAAATTGTGTACCGACAAACCAATTTTATTTGGTAAACAGAATAACACATTATCCTTTAACGATATATTATCTCTAGCCTTTAGCATGAAAAAGAATATATTTCGAGAGCGTCACATAATAAGTGTAATCCCCTCGGCTTGATTGATCGAACATGGCATGGGTGTGATGAGGGATTTACATGATGGACCTCGGCACGGCACTATGATGATGTGGCATCATGTTGACAAGGTTGTCCGATATGGGCAGGTGTTGATGGGCATGGATTGTGGCACGATGACATGTGGCTTAGGTGTCAATGCATGACAAGACCATGGAATTGGAATGGCCATGGAAAGGCAAAGACAACGGGCAGCAAAATAATAGCAAGGGCTGGAAAAGTAAGGCAAGTTGCGCCCATGTTCCACGCACATGCAGGGCAGTTGGCAAGTTTGGGCAGTTTCCTATTTTTCAGCATAGTGGCTATGTGGGAAGTTTTCTGGTTTGAATTTCGAAATTTGAATTCCTTTGCAATTGGGGTTATCAACTGCTAGATAAGATAAAACCGAGAGCCAAAAACGTTGCCTATAAATGTTAGGATAGGCAGACTTGCCAAGGTAGAGTGTTGGCGGCCTTTGACACATTTTGTAAGGTTGTTTTGTATGTGTTCTTTGTAGCACAAGTTTAATACAAAGTTGGGAAGAAATTCTTGTAACTGTGTGCCTTGTCTGATTTGTATATGCTATCATAATCTAAGTGTTAAGCCAAAACGTGAGCGAAAAAATAAGAGGACTGAGTCATTGTTGTGTGATTGTCGTGCATTGTCAAAACAATAACAATTTACCCTGTAACAATTGGTATCAAAGCAACATCGGCAAGATCTTGGAATTATCATGGCTGGAAATGGAGAACTTCGCGAAAGGCTTCAGAAGTGGAGGCGCTGGTGGGAATTACTGATGATGTAGTAGATCTGGTGGACATTTTGACGTAGATCCATGGCGTTAACATAGAACTTCAAAACTTTCTTGAGAGTGTTGATACCCAACTGGTGGAATTGCAGGCTTTCCAGGAAACTTATGCAGAGCAGTTGGAAAATTACATAAGGAGAATGAGGATCTTTAAATGGAAACTCAGATCCTCTGACGGGCTATTGCAAATGTGCCCTAAAGAGGTGAAGAATGTACCAAAATTAAGACTCCAGAGCCAAAGGAATTTGATGCCGTGAGAAGCACCAAGGAACTGGAAAACTTCTTATGGGACTTGGAGCATTACTTCTCTACTGCTCATGTCCTAGAGTAGGAGAAACTGACCATGGCAGTGCGCTATTTTAGAGGTGCAGTGTTGTGGTAGCGTACGAAAAATGTAGATGATGAAAGTTTTGGCAGACCTAAGGTTGATACTTGGGAAAAACTTCGTGACACGCTAAGGGAAAAGTTCCTCCCTAGCAACTCGTCTTGGGTTGCTAAGGATCTCTTGAAGCGGTTGAGACAGACTGGTTCCATTCTGGGCTATGTGAAGGATTTTTCATCCTTGTTGTTGGATATCCAAAACATGTTAGATGAGAATAAACTGCACAATTTCATTTCTAGAATACAAGGTTGGGCACAAAACGAAATTCGTAGGTAGAAAGTTAAAGATTTGCCTAGTGCAATTGCGGTTGCGGACGTGCTGGTGGATTTTTACTCAACTGGTCTAACTTATGATCCTGCCTCAACAATCGAAAACAAAATGGAAATGACAGGCAAAGGCAAGATGGATGCTTCTTCGTCAAAAATAAATAGGCCAACGGGTGGTGAAAAGGTTTACTGGACATGTCAAAAACCTGGACTTCATGCATAAAATTGTCCAAATCAAGGGAAGATAAATGCTCTTATTGTTGAAGAGGAGAAACAAGGAAAGGGACAGGAAGTTGTTGCTTATGTGAATCCGTTGCGACTGTTGAACACTTTGGCCTGTGTGACTGTGGCGGATGATAAAGAAAATACTGCCAAGGAAGAAGGTGCATATGTGAATGCTACGAGGGGATGATTTGGCTGATGCTTATTCCACATTATTGTATGTAGATATGAAAAATCAGAAACAAGAGTGTCATGACTATGCTTGATACCGGAGCCACGAACACCTTTGTTGCCTCCAGAATTGTTCAAGAGTATGGGCTGCAAGTGACAAAGTGCCCGAAGAAGATGAAGGTTGTGAATTCAAAGGCGCAACCTGGTTATGGGGTGGCACTAGATGTCCAATGATATTGGGCCATTGGTAAGGAAAGTTCAACATGACTGTTGTGCCATTGGATGACTTCAATGTGCTATTGGGAAATGATTTCTGAAGAAGAACAAAGTCGCTCCAATTCCTCATTTGGATGGACTTATGTTCATGGGGGAGACAAACCCCATCTTTGTGAAAGGTATTCGGCCCTATGGGGATGAAAGAAAGAACGTTGGGATTGTTGCTTTGGTATATTGAATTTGATACAGGCTTGAAGAGGGGTGCAGAGACTTACCTCGCTGCACAAGTTGAAGTCAAGCTAGATGTACAGATTGAGGTCCTGGATTGTGTTGTAGATTTGCTGACCGAATTCAACGATGTGATGCCTCCAGAATTTCCAAGGGAGTTACCACCGAAGAGGGAGATCGATCACAGGATTGAACTTATTCCTGGATCACTGCCGCCTACGCGACCTCCTTACCACATGTCGCCTATGGAACTGATTGAATTAAGGAAGAAATTGTTTGAGTTGCTTGATGCTGGGTTGATTCAACAATCGAAGGCTCCATACGGTGCTCTTGTTTTGTTCCAGAAAAAGCAGGATGGTAGGTTGCGGATGTGTGTTGATTATATGGCGCTGAAAAAGGTGACAGTCAAAAAGAAGTATATGGTCCCTTTGATTCAAGATCTGTTGAACAAGCTTTCGAAGGCTAGTTATTTTACAAAGTTAGACCTAAGGTCAGGCTATTAGCAGGTTAGGATAGCCAAGGGGATACCCCTAAGACCACTAGTGTAACTAGATAAGGTATCTTTGAATTTCTTGTAATGTCGTTTGGGCTAACCAACTCCCCAACAACTTTTTGTAGTTTATGAACAATGTTCATTACGAGTATCTTAATGACTTTGTAGTTGTTTACTTAGACGAAATAGTCATTTACAGCCGGACCCTTGAAGATCATTTGTATCACTTAAGGAATGTGTTGGAAAGACTTAGAGCCTACCAACTCTATGTCAAGATGGAAAAGTGTGAATTTGCAACTCGCGAAATAAAGTTTCTTGGCCATTTGGTTAGTGAAAACCAAGTGCGGATGGGCCCAAAGAAAGTGCAAGCAATAGTTGATTGGCAAGCACCAAGTGGGATAAAGGAACTAAGATCATTTTTGGACTTGGCAAATTACTACCGGAAGTTCATTGCATGCTATTCAAAAAGGGCTGCTCCTCTGACGAATTTGCTAAAATATAATGTCAAATGGATTTGGTCAGATTCATGTGACAAGGCTTTCAATGCATTGAAGAAGGCCATTGAATTCGAACCAATCTTGAAGCTGCTAGATTTTGATTTACCGTTTGAAGTACACATTGATTCTTCAGATTATGTTGTTGGTGGTGTGCTGGTCCAGGAGGACCATCTGATTGCATTTGAAAGCAGAAAGTTGAACGTTGCGGAGCAACGTTATTCTGCACATGAGAAAGAGATGATGCAGTAATTCACTACCTTCAAGTTTAGAGAGTCTACTTGTTGGGAATAAAGTTCGTGGTGCGGAGAACAACGTGGCTAATACGTACTTCAAGACTCAACAGAAATAGAGTCCGAAGTAGGCCTGATGGAAAGAGTTCTTGGCTGAATATGACTTCGTTTGGGTGCACAAACCTAGAAAACAAAATCAGGTTGCAGATGCACTTAGTCGCAAAGAGGTATTTGTTGCAGCTTATGCACTTACTCAAATTGAATCTAATTTTCTGGATACAATCAAGTTATGTGATGTGAATGATCCATTGTATGTGAAATTGATGGATCAAGTGAAAGACAGGACAATTAAGTGGTAATGGATCAAGGATGATCTGCTGCACTTCAAAGAGGGGAGAATTGTGGTTCCTCAAGGTGCTGGATTGCGTCATTCTCTTCTAAAGGAGATGCATGATACTCTTTATGCTGGTCATCCAGGTGTTGAAAGCATGTTGGTGTTGGTGTCTCGGAATTACTTTTGGCCGAAAATGGAAAATGATATTGAGGCCTATGATAAAACTTGCCTGGTTTGTCAACTTGACAAGACTGGACGGAAGAAGGAAGCTGGTTATCTACAACCTCTACCGATTCTAGAGTGTCCGTGGGCTTCTATTTCTATGGACTTTATTAGCGGGATTCCGAAAGTTGATGAAAAAACATCAATAATGGTGATGGTAGACAGGTTCTCAAAGTATGGGATTTTTGTTGTCGCTCCAACCATTTGTTCTTCCGAAGTAGCTGTTGCATTATTCTAAAAGCATGTTATAAAACACTTTGGGGTTCCAAGGGATATTGTGAGTGATCAGGATGCGAGATTTACAGGCTAGTTCTGGACTGCTGCGTTCAAATTTATGACGACTCGACCGGTCGTCTTGAGAGTTATGGCCCCGATCCCCCATTAATTTTTTTCCCGTATCTATTTCTACTATTGTGACTTGCCAGGAGAGTTAGTTTTGGTTTTCAGAGTGAATTGAGACACTTAGTCTCTTAATTGGAAGCTTAAGTTGTAAAAGTCGACAAGATATCGACTTGTGTGTAAAAGACCTCGGATATGAATTATGATGGTTATGTTAGCTCCGTTAGGTTATTTTGGACTTAGGATCGCGTCCGAAATGTGATTGGAGGTCTGTAGTATAATTAGGCTTGAATTGGCGAAAGTTGAATTTTTGGCGATTTTGGGTGGCAGCGAAAATTTTGATATCGCGACCGGATTAGATTTTCGAAAGTTGGAGTAGGTTTGTGGTGGAATTTTTGAATTGTGTGTAAAATTTGGGGTCAATCGGACGTGGTTTGATAGGTTTCGGCATCGATTGTCGAATTTGGAAATTTCAAGTTCTTTAACTTTGAATTGGAGGATGATTCGTGATTTTAGCATTGTTTGAGGTGGTTTGAGGGTTGGACTAAGTTCGTATGGTGTTTTAGGACTTGTTGGTATGTTTGATCGAGGTCCCGAGGGCCTCGGGTGAATTTCGGGTGCTTAACGGATCAAAAGTTGGAATTGTGTTATTGTTGTAGCTATTTGAGTTCTGGTATTTTCGCACCTGAGGTGGGGAGAGCGCATGTACGGGATCGCACGCGTGGGAGATGTAGCACATAAGCGGGTTTGGGTAGCCCAGGTTGGGTTCGCAGGTGCGGAGTGGACTACGCAGAAGCGAGGCGCATGAGCGGTGTGGTCGAGGTGCGGCTCCTTGGTCTCAGGAGCGCATCCGCAGGTGCGGCCCTCCTTTTGCACATGTGGACCCATAGGACTTAAGTCATTTCCACACATGCGATGGAAATTCCGCATGTGCGGCATCGCAAATGTGATTCTTTTCCCGTAGGTGCGAGATCGCTGGGCAGAAAAGGGCTAAGTGCGAGGGTTTGATTTCATTCTCCATTTTATGGACTTGGGAGCTCGGAAATTGACGATTCTATGAGGGATTTTCAGAGAGAGCTTTGGGGTAACGATTCCTATCTCATTTTTTGTTGTATTTCATTAATCTATAGTTATTTTCTCCATTTAATTTCGGATTTGATTTGAATAGTTGGGAAAAGTTCCCCAACCAAATTTCTGAGTTTTGATTGGGATTTAGACATTATATTTGGATAATTTTGGTACGAGTGAACTCGTGAGTGAATGCGTGTTCATATTTGGTAACTTTTACTCGATTCCGAGACATGGGCACAAGGAGGCTTTTTGGGAAAATTTCCACTTCCTTGCTTTAGCTTTGATTTTAGTAGCTAGATTAGTTCCTTGTAGATGTATTTATGTTATGTAATTGATTTTTGCTAGATTTGGGCCAATTAGAGTTGGATTTTGTGGAAAGAGCATTATTTCGGATTGATTTGACTTTGGTTCGAGGTAAGTGGCTTGCCTAACCTTGTGTGGGGGAACTCTCCTTAGGATTGGTACTGTTGTTGATATATGAGCGTCGTGTACGTGAGGTGACGAGTACGTACACAGGCTAATTGTTGTAAAACCCCAATTTCCACTAACTAATAACCTGTTTTCCCTCTTATTTGATTCTTATCAGCATGTGTAGTACCATGTTAGACAAATATAACATACCTACATGCCTTAAGTGTTTACATGAACTACGTGCAACATGTTTAGTGAATTTACCTGTCTTTCCTTAACTTGTACTTAGGTTGAATTGTAGAATTTCGTGCCGTAACTATTAAATTCTATTGTTGGCTGCACATTTACTTTGGGACTATGGAACGGTATTCCGGGATTTACTTTGGGACTACGGAACAGTATTGCGGGATTTACTTTGGGACTACAGAATGATATTCCGGGATTTACTTTGGGACTACAGAACGGTACTCCGGGAGATCCCCCTGTCTTGCATATTTACTTTGGGACTACGGAATGATATTCCGGGAGATCTTCCATGTACATTTACGTTTGGGACTACGAGACGGTATCTCGGGAGATCCCCTGTTGTATTTTTGTGAAATGAGCTATTGTTTTCTATGATTTCTTCCTTGTCAAATTCCAGTCTTTATTTTACTGCGATATTTTATTTTGCCTTGCCTTATTATATATATATAATAATGCCTGACCTCGTCACTACTCGACCGAGGTTAGGCTTGGCACTTATTGGGTATCATTGTGGTGTACTCACGCCCTTTTCTACACATATTTTTCGTGTGCAGATCCAGGTTCATCTTACCAACCTCATCACTAGTTGCAGTCGTTGCTGCTTATTGAAGACTTCAAGGTACATCTGCCCGCGCTCGCAGATCCTCGGAGTCCCCCTCTATCCCCTTATGTTCATTTTCCCCTCTTTATGTAGAAATGATATATAGAACAGCTAAGACTTCTTAGCAGCTTGTGACTTACGGAGTTCCAGGTTTTGGGATTGTTTTTGTACATTTCGGAAGTTGATAATTGTATGTGTCGAGCGGCATTCAATTGCTTATTTAGATCAGTGTTACTGTTAGTTATTGATGTTCATGCCTTCATTTTATTTTTCGTAAAGTGTTAGGCTTACCTAGTCGTAGAGACTAGGTGTCGTCACCACAATTCAAGGAGGGGGAATTTGGGTCGTGACAAAATTCTTAGGGACTGACTTGAAATTCTCGCCTGCAAATCACCCACAAACCGAGGACAGACTGAGCGTATCAATCATCCGTTTGAAAAGTACTTAAGGCATTATGTGACTGCTAATCAGAGGAATTGGGTTGAGTTACTAGACAGTGTGCAGTTTTGTTACAACTTGCACAGGTCTTCGACAACTGAAATGAGTCTTTTTAAGATAGTGTTGGGAAGACAGCCTGACACACCGCTAGAAGTTGCTCAGATGAAATCAAGGGGAAAATGTCCTGCTGCCTATAGATATGCTCGAAACAAGCATGATTTGCTGGCTAAGGCGCGAGACAACTGGAGAAGAAGGAATGAAAAAGAATGTTGCAGGAATCAGCGACCGTTAGAGTTCAATGTTGGTGACAAGGTGTTGGTGAAACTTACTCCACTGATTTGGAAGAAAATCAGTAGCGACGTGTCATCGTGGATGATTCCAAAGTATGACGGCCCATTGGAAGTTGTAATAAAAGTGGGTGAAGTGGCTTATCGGCTGAATCTTCCAGAACGTCTCAAAATTCACCTAATTTTTCATTTGAGTTTCCCGAAATAGTTCCATGAAGATGCTGAGGATCCGACAAGAGCGGTGCCAAAGCGTGCTCCTCCATTAGAGCGCAAGCAATTTGAGGAGATAATCGAGAAGATTTTGGATCACCGGACGCTGGGTCAAAGCAAGAAGAATAGGAAGATAGAGTTCCTGGTTCAAAGAAATTTCAAATCAAGGCGTTTCTGTATTTCGCCTCGTCGAGTGAGACGATCTCATTTGGTGGGGGAAGTTTGTTAGCCCCTCGGTTTGATTGACCGAATATCGCATGGGCGTGACGAGGGATTTACATGATGGACCTCGGCACGGCCTATGATGACTGTGGCATCATGTTGACAAGGTTGTCTGACATGAGCAGGTGTTGATGGGCATGGATTGTGGCACGACGGCATGTGGCTTAGGTACCAAGACAAGACCATGGCATTGACATGGCCATGGAAAGGCAAAGGCAACAGGAAGCAAAATCATAGCAAAGGCTAGAAAAACTACGGCAAGCTACGCACATGCATGGCAGTTGGCCAGTTTGCGCAGTTCCATGTTTTTCAGCATAAGTGGCTATGTGGGGCTGTAGGAAGTTGTCTGGTTTGAATTTTGAAATTTGAATTCCTTTGCAGTTGGGGGTGTCAACTGCTAGATGGGATAAGGTTGAGAGTCAAAAACGTTGCCTATATATGTTAGGATAGGCAGACTTGTCAAGGTAGGGTGTTGGCTACCTTTAACTCATTTTTGTAAGGCTGTTTTTTATGTGTTTTTTGTGGCACGAGTTTATTAAAATTTGGGAAGAAATTCTTGTAAATGTGTGCCTTTATCGGATTTTTATATGTTGACATAATCTAAGTGTTTAGCAAAAATGTGACGGAAAAAAAAAAAGGGCTGAGTCAAAATTTGACCCAGTAACAATAAGTATCTACCCTAACATTTGTAGAATCAAAATTTCTTAAATCATAAAGGGTAAAAACTTAAAGAACGAGTAGAACCCGATCTTGTAGTCACTTTCTGCTTCGTCGAGAGTAATATCTATCTTCTTGATGTCCGGCCTCTGACAATTCAACCAGCGCTGATCTCTCCCAGCAATGGATAGAAATTATTTGAGCCCGAGAAAAGCCATATCATTGGACTTGTTTAAAGACAATGTTTCTGAGTTTAACACCGCTACATATTTGTAGCAAATGTTTATTCCACATCAGAATGCAAGTACTGAAATGAATAACCTTGGTTGATGATGTCATCTTACATTAACCAAGGAATCTTATCATGTACACAGAGAAAGGTATGACCTTTTCCTTCTCATCACTGTTATGCTTGACAAATTTTAAAGAAATTTATAAGGACCAGCTTGGCTATAAATTTTGTCAAAATAAATATGAATTTTATTTAGCAAATACATATTTATCCATAGATTTTGCCTATATTTTAGTAAAATTTCAAATTCCAACTTCCCAATCTCAAAACCAGCAGGCCAAATCCCTAATAATACACATGTTTTATCAAAATAAATTTAGAAAATATGTTTTGAAAACGTATGTCCAAATACATTTTCATCTTCAAGTCAAACTTCACCGGAAACAAATTTTTCAAAATAGAATTGGGAGTATATGGTCAAACGCTAGATAAGTAAGGCTACCATCACAACCATGGACACTTTTCTCTGGAAATTCGGATCCCTTTTAGAGTGATCAATTCTTAAATAGAAACATCATTTCTTTTGCAAATAAAACGACACATAAATTGTGACGCTTACTTCTCCGATGAAGAAGAATCAGCCTTTTAAGACAGCCATTTCACTACGCTGCATGTAACTTGCAAAAGAATTTCTAATGGGTGCAAAATAGTGATTTGATTCTTGTATAGTGATAAATCCACCAAACAAAAATAAAATACAAAAGCCACCACCAAAAAACACAAAATAGAGGATAATAAATATACTCTTCACCACATTTTGCTTTCCTTGTACCGTAAAATTTCATGGATAACAACTTATATGTGAATATTACGAAACAAAATAACAGTGAATTCAACTAGATGATTTCGCCGAGCATCATCTGTTTGCTTCTTCGTTTTTACCGTAGAAGACCATCACTTCAATTCAAATTTATCTTAATCAACAGTCTGTAAAATAATTTCTTTAAATTCCTTAAATTTGTTGGTAATCTGTGTTCGAAATTAAAACATCAAAAAAGTAAAGAAACGTTAGTTCGATAAATAAAATATAAAATAATTCTGAGGCCACAAGTTGTTTGTGTGTCCTTAGGGAATTTAATTTCCTCACTATTGCCCAAAGTTATGGATTACCTTCTCACAAGATAGAACGGAAAAACTATTCTATAATACTGACAATCAAAATTACAGAACTTCAACTCAACAACGAAGCAAATTACACTTTCTTTATTTGGAAAACAATGCAACAATGTAGAAAAGAGGGGAGAAATTTTTAGATTTTTCACGTGTAAAAATGAAGCAAAACCTCTAAATTTATAAATAATGAAAGAGTGAGGTGAAGATGTTCAATTCAAGAAGTGCATCTTCCATTTCTCATTCACACTCTTTAGAAAAAACCAAACAGTGTCTATAATTCAGAAAGAAAAAACTTGTAACCGAAGCAAAAGTAAAATAAAATATACTCACGTGCATTAATAAGTTATAAGTCCTATTACAATACTTATAAAACTAAAAAATATATTTTGTATTTGTTGAACTTCTAACACTATTTTATTTGGAGTCTAAATGAGTAAATGGAGTTTGAACCCTATATGCAAAGAAAAATAGTAAACACAATTGAACTTCTACAATAGGCTAGCTAAACTAGTGAGAAGAAAAAATAATAAACGCAGATTAATTTTAGCCAAACACTCTATAGATATAGATCTGCTTGTGTTTGTCATTCGTTTCTTTATTTGGCTTTCGGCAGGGCTCGACAACATTAATTGGTAGATGAATTTGTTACATTTATAGCATTATCTCTTCTGGAAAATTGTAACCTTGTCAAACTCTTTGTTTTTCTAGAACGCCACGGTAGCTATGCTTTCAAGAACAATACGACTTTTAGGAACAAACCACACCAAAGTGCTAATTAAGTAGCATTTCAAAAGGTTGGAGTTAGGCACTGCAAATTCTTAACAATAAATTAATAATATAAAAATAAATAATAAAATATTAAAAGATGCAGAATATCTCAAGAAGAAATGCGAATTTTTTTAATACTATCAAGGCATAATATTTGATGTACGTAATAATATTTCAAGTCATCGAATTTTCAATTATACACGACTTGATAAATAGGGTTTAGTAAAAAAATTCAAAATAAAGTAAAAGAGTTACATGTTCTACGACATATAGGGTAGTATGATTCCCGGAAGGCGTGCACAATGAGAAAAAGGGAAGGAAAAAAAACAATCACAACGAATGGATATAATTTTTCTTTTTAAACTAGGGAACTCGCGGTCGCTATCTTTGATACGCTTTAAGTAAACACAGCTCCAGCAATAATTCGCAAGTCTCATTAGATAGGTAAATCGCATTAGGCAATCCTGTGCGGCGAGCTCGATCAAGAAAGCATGCAGCGGTATAAGAAACCATGTGGAGTTCTATTCTATCTTAAAGCCCCACTAAAATAGACAAAAAATAATATATAATTTTTGAAGTAAATGGAAGGCGATTAATCTATATCTATCTATCTATCTTTATATCTATACTATATTAAAAACATAAAGGACTTTAATGAAATGTTGTTGCTTGTTCTACCCTTTAAAAAGAATTACATTGGATAAAAGTATAATTTAAATCACTCTCCTATGCGCGTCAATATATGTACAACTTAAAAAAAAAGTATAAATATAGTATTAAACTATGTATACTTGACATGCAATTGTTAATTATCATTTTGAAAGTTTTTTTAGAATTTGCTATTGAGTAATAGTATAATAGCTATGGATTGAAATAATTTATACACAATCATAATGTTAATTAGAATGTGTATTTTAATTTCAGTGCGTGAATTTAGTAAAATTATTGGTTGAGTAATTAATGGACATACTATTATATTTACCAGAGGAGCAAGCATATATTTTCACAAAAAAGTCTCTATTTTTTTGCTAAAACAATTAAATCGTATAGAATTAATTGCTTTTAATTTTATGGTCAGTTAGAAATCTATATTTAAGAGTAAAGAAATTCAAGAAAGTGTTGGTCAATATTATCGACTTTAGTTATAATTTCATACTTTTTTTTTTAACTAAGATACTAAATTATAAGAATTAAAATATTAGCTCATTGAAAATTTAGAAAGTCAACTGCAACATTTAGCATATAAATCATTAATGACAGTTATAATTAAATCTGACATGGAATGTTGGTGATATATTTATTTCTCATAATTGTATTAGTATTCACTACCTCAATTTCACTTTGAAATCATCAATCAAATCCCAAAAACGAAGATGGATTCATGAAATATAACCAAAAACGAGTAGAGAACACTTATCCTAATCCCTATGGTGAAAATCGCCTCCAAAATCTCCCAAATCCGAGCTCCTCAACTCAAAATATGACCGAATGAACAAACCCTAGTTTTATATATTTTTCTGCCAGCTATTCTGCCTCGTTTCTTGTGTCAAACGATCCCCGAAACTCACATTTTATGCGTCCAATGACAATTGCGTAATTAATCTGAAAAATCTGGCAACCTTAGTAAAATGACAATAAAATCCTCATACGATATCCAAATTCGACGGATCTAATGTTTTAATCAAAACAGAAAGCAAAGATTATTTGTTCAATATGATATCATTTATGTCTGAAGAAACGACGTCGAAACATACGAAAAACGAGCGCAACACAACCCAAACCTATCCGAAACTCACCGGAGGCCCTCGGAACCTCAACCAACAATTCAAACAAGTCATATATCACTACCCGAACTTAGTCAAACCTCCAGAACACCCAAAACACCAAATCAACCTCGAATTCAAGCCTAAAAACTTCTAAACTTCCAAAATTCGTCAACGACGCCGAAACCTATCAAACCACGTCCGAATGACCTCAAATTTTGTACACAAGTCCTAATTCATCCTACAGAGCTACTCGTGCCCCCAAACTACCGAGCAAAATACAAATGCTCAAAACGGCCGGTCGGGTCGTTACAAGCAGTTGATTTAGTAATTTCTAGTTTTCATCTATTTGGTGTTTCATCCATTTTAAGTTCTATTAAATTTATAACAACTATTTTTAACATGCGTGGACCTGGAATGACTATGCATAAAAATAATTTAAAAAAAATAAAAACGGTAAGTAATATTTCGTTAAGGTCCTCGTGCTTTTAATATAGTATAGATATATACCTTGATAGATATAGATTAATGGCCTTCCATTTACTTCAGAAATTATATATGATCTTTTGTCTATTTTAATGGGGCTTTAAAATAGAATAGAACTCCACTGGTTTCTTATACCCCTGCATGCTTTCTCGACCGAGACCGAGCTCGTCGCACAAGGTTGCGTAATGCGATTTACCTCTTCAATATGGTTTGCTAATTATTGCACTGAAGTGAAGTTTACCCAAAGCGTACCAAAGGTAGTGGATACGGATTCCCTAGTTTAAAAAAATTATATGCGTACATTGTGATTGTTTTTTCCCCCCTTTTCTCAGTCGTCCCATAAACAATTTATGCTTAATATAACTCGACTGCTATCACTTCTAACTTTATATATATTAATGAAATAATAGAAACAATACAATTTATTAGTATCAAGCACAAAATAAAATCGATGTTGCCAAATGTAGCGAGGGCAGCGGAAAGTGGAGCTTGGTGACGTAGTAGGGGTGGTAGCTAAGCAGTGACAAATGACAATAAATAAGTACATACCAATAAAAGTCAAAACTAAGTGGGCGTTTGAACATAAGAATAGTAAAATTCAAAAAAAATAAAAAGTGAACAAAAATTTCAAATAAAAATAATATTTGAAAATTAGAGTTGTGTTTGAATATGAATATAATTTTGGGTTTTTTGAAATTTTGCGAGTGATATGAGTGAAAAATTTTAAAAATATCTTTTTGAAGTTTTTGAAATTTTCGTAAAAATTCAAAATTCATCTTCAAGTTGAAATTGCAAATTTTATGGCCGAACACTGATTTAAAAAAAAAAGTAAAATTTTTGGAAGAAAGTGAAAAAATACGGGCTCTTAGAGCCCGTCATTAAAAAAAATTACTTTTTTGAGAATTTTTGTACTTTTTTCGAAATCAGTGTTTGTTCATAAAATTTTCAATTTTCACTTAGAATTATTTTCATCATTTTGTTTTCTTTCACCGTAATTCTGTGGGAAGTCACTGAGTTTATTACAGTTGTTATTAATTTATCATAATAAGTCAACATTTTTTAGTATATATAATGAGATAGAGTAAATTTTCTCCTAGTCCAACAGAAATGAGAAAGTCGTTAATTTATTACCAAAAAAAAGAGAATATTATTAATTCTCCTCCTACTGTTAGAAAGCACTCCTTGACATCACCGTCCACGCAACTTCCAATTTTATTTACTCCACGAGCCCCAAATCCCAGCCAATTCATACTACGCGTCCTCCCCTAAACCACGCCTATAAAATATCCGACCCGACACCTTTTGTCCTTCCCTTTATAAATTGAACGCTTAAAAAGCATTTTCTTAGCTGCGTTATATATATATTTCTCCAATACTTGCGGAACTCTTCTCGTAAATTCAGGAAACAGAGTCTTTTTATTTTCTAAAAAAATACCATTTCCAACCATGGGAAGTGAAGGTGATGTCAATCAGAGGAAACCCAGATTTCTTTGTCTTCATGGGTTTCGAACAAGTGGCCAAATTCTTAAGAAACAAGTCTTTGACAAATGGCCAACTCAAGTTGTAGAAAAATTGGATCTTGTTTTTGTTGATGCACCTTTTCCTTGTCAAGGCAAATCTGAAGTCGAGGGAATTTTTGATCCTCCTTATTACGAATGGTTCCAATTCAACAAGGTCTTTTATTTTTTTTCCCTTTTTTATTTCTTTCTTGCTTTTTACTGTTGCCGTCTTAAGAATTCCTATATTTTACTTTGAATGAAAATGAAAATTTGATTTCTTATATAGGAATTTACGGACTATCAGAATTTTGATAAATGTCTTGCATATATAGAAGAGTGCATGATAAAACATGGACCTTTCGATGGTCTTCTTGGTTTCTCCCAGGTTAGTTCTAATTCTTTTTTTCCAGCATCTCGTTTGCTTTTGTGTTCTATTTTTTCCTTGTATTTTAGAATGTTTGAGTATAAATTTGGCAGAATGATTTTGGATTTATTTTTGAAGAATATAATTCTGGATTTCTCTGAGAAAACAAAATTGAAATTTACAGCGAAACGTTTTTTCTTTAAAAGGCAAAACATTCACTATTTTCGGTCAAAGGCGGAAGTTTTCACCGAGGTTAACGACCTTTGAAGAAGTTACCATTTATTTTGTTGGATTTCTTTTCTACTCCATTTATCTGCGTGTCTTCTTGCTTCTAGATGACTTTGACTGTTAGGGGCGATGGTAGGGTAGGGATGCGGGTTCAGCCGAACCCATTTTTATTTTTCAAATCATGTATTTATTAAGAAATTTGTTGAATATGGTTAATTTAAAGCCCAGTAACTTAAATAGATTATAATTCTGAACTCATAGTGTTCAATTCCGCTGACAGTGAACTCTTTAAACTTTTTATTTTTTTTCTGTTATTATATTCCAAATTGTGATACATGCATCTATATAAAAGAACTGTACAATCTGATTTTGAGTAACTTTACTTTTGACACAATTCAGGGTGCAATTCTTTCAGGAGCATTGCCAGGGTTGCAAGAAAAGGTATAAATAATGTCTTTTATTTAGCTCTTTCTGTTTGTGAAATGAAAATACTGATTGATTATTGATTAATTAAACATTCTTTTATAATTACTCGATTTGATTTTGACAGGGAGTGGCACTTACAAAGGTGCCCAAAATAAAATATCTGATAATAATTGGAGGGGCTCCATTTAAGAATGAATCAGTTGCCGAAAAAGCTTATTCATCGTCTATTACATGCCCCTCCGTTCATTTCTTAGGTATTTTCTGTCCCTACAAATTTTCAGCATGGTGTATGTTTTCTTTTATTTATTTAACAAAAACGTGGTGTGCAAATTAAAAGACACGTTATTATGCTTATTAAAAAGGTTTGTTTAATTAAATTTGATTCTTTGTTGAACTAAGACGAGCCAACTATATAGATTCTTGTTAACTGGGGCGGCTCGAATATATCGGATTTGTCAAGAAATTTATTGAACGAATTCAAATTAAGTATTTATAAAGGCATACATACCATGAAACACTACTGAATAGTTCCGACTTTTTAAGTTACTTTTAGTATTAGTTAATTACCATCGTATGTTATGGGTAATTAAATTTTCTTATTGTTAAGTCTTGTACTATCCATGAATTGTGGGTCAAAACTAATATCTTGCTCATCTAATTAATACCACGGATTTTAACTTAAAATAGTACTTCTTCCAGTCCATAATAAGTGACCAATTTGTCTTTTTATTTTGGTCAAATATAAGTGTTCATTTGTATATATTCAAGAAAAAATTTAATTTGTTTTTCCAAAATTACCCTTATGTATGTATCCATACTCACCACATTAACTATGCTGCAACATTTAATTAAGGGTAGTTTAGTCACATTAACTATTTTAATATTTAGAATATTGTATTTTCTTAATGGGTTGTGAACCGAAGGAGTATTGAATTACACGTCAATTTTCTGTCCTTGATTTCATCACATCTGTGTCGATATTATTGCTAGAGGAATTGTTAGACGATCCAAGAGAATATGCCTTGGTAGTTAGTACTTTTTCCGTTTCAATTTATGTGAACCTGTTTGATCGGTTACGAAATTTAAGGAAAAATAAAAACTTTTTGAATTAATCAAAAAGAGGTCCAGAGTATTTGTGTGGTTATAAAAGCTTCTCATTAAGAGTAGAATTGTAAGTTTAAATCACAGTGTTTTCAAATTTAGAAAGAGTTCATTCTTTTTTAAACGGACAAAAAAAAAATATGTTCACATAAATTGAAAGGAACGTAAGGAGTATACAGATAAAATTATCGGTATATTTTAACGTGTTATAACATTTCTTTTTTCTAAATGATTGTGGAAAAAATATATGAAGAATGCGATATTAACAGGCTATTAATTAATTGATATTGTAGGTGAGCAAGATTACCTGAAGAAGTATGGGATAGAACTGTTAGAATCATATGTTGATCCAGTGGTGATTCATCATCCTAAGGGCCACACTATACCAAGATTTGGTAACCCTCTTAACATATTTATTAGCTTAACTTCATTTAATGTCGTTTAACAACAACAACAAATACCATCTTCTTCTCTCTTTTTTTTTTCAGATGAGAAAGGATTAGAGACCATGCTTAGCTTTATCGAGAAGGTGCAAGCAGAAATTAGCAAGTGAATTATTTAAGAAAATCATTTATTTTGGAGCTTCCTTTTTCTTTAATTTTAAAATACAAATTGCTTCTAATAATTAGACTGTTCTAATGTTGTATGGAAGAAAATACTAGCCTTATTAGAAAGATGAAAGATTCATGGCCATGCTATTGTTTCTATGTGGTGTGGCAGTGATTATTTTAGATCCTTGATGTATTTCTCTTGGTTAAATAGAATCCTTGTTCATTTTTTTTATTTGTTGCTTAATATCAAATTAAAGTGCAAACATTGCATCCTTATTTTCTTTAAAGTAAAGCTTCCTTGCTAGTTGGAACTAGGATGGAAAACAAGTTATGTCTCATAATTAGATTATTTCTATAAAGCAACTATCTCAATTTTTTCCTTTAGTTTGCCACTTTAACTTTTGCTAATTTGTGCAACTTTATTCGTTCGACTTTTTATAAAAACAGAAAAGGTCCAAATATATCTGTAAACTATGCGAAATAGGACAAATATGCCCGTCGTTATTAGTTTGGCTTAAATATGTCCAAACCGTCTAATAGTTGTGCAAATTTGCCTTTATTTGACGGAAGTCAGTATTTTTTTTAATTAACTAATACCAAACCCGTCCTAAATCTACCGACCCGACCCTACCCACCCCTAATTTCAAAAGACTCAAACATTATCAGCACTGCATCGCCCCTTTCCCTAAACAGACGGGTGCACCCCTTTCCCTCTTCTTCTTCCTAAACCGTGCATCTTCTTCCTTCCCTCTTCTTCTTGTGAGTGTAGACCACTAACTAGTAAAAGACTGCAGAAGTCAAAGGTTCAATTCTGCGTAACGCAGAAATGAAAAAGAAGCTCAGCACTATAGGTTGTTATGTGTTTAGTATTAACTCCAACTTGAGTCTATTGCTTATGACTTTTTCTTAATGCTTTTGTAATCACATCATTATGTGTTTTGTAACGCTTCTGTTTCTATTGAGCTAGCATAGTGCATGAGCCCATTGGAAATAACTGATATAGTTCTCACACTTCTGATTCTATCCCATAAGACACTGACTCATATAACCAACCATTTTTTTTTTGCACTAAAATACATAAAACACCATCTTTGCCCGTCAATACCCAAATTCAAGTGTGTGAATATGCAACAAGAAGATGGCCTGTTTAGGAAGAAGAAGAGGGAAGGAAGAAGATGCACGATTTAGGAAGAAGAAGAGGGGAAGGGGTGCACCCGTCAGTTTAGAGAAAGGGGCGATACAGTGCTGATAATGTTTGGGTCTTTTGAAATTAGGGGTGGGTCGGGCCGGGTTAGTAGATTTAGGACGGGTTTGGTATTAGTTAATTAAAAAAAAAAATTGTTTCCGTCAAATAAGGGCAAATTTGCACAACTATTGGACGGTTTGGACATATTTGAGCCAAACTAATAACGACGGGCATATTTGTCCTATTTCGCATAGTTCACGGGAATATTTGGACCTTTTCCGTTATAAAAATATCGGAAAAGGGTTAAATACCCTATCGTTTGGCAAATGGTTCAAATTTACGCTCCGTCCACCTTTGGGTCCAAAAATACATCCAACGTTATCTTTCGGTCTAAAAATACTCCTGCAACCAACATAATATTATGTGATCCCTTTTTTAATGTGTTGGCATCATTTTATTGGGGACACGTCATTTTTCATTTTTGAATTCAATAAACCCGCCCAGATTTTGACCCGCCCCATGTCATTCGTCTTCTTCCTCACTGTGATTCAAGCTCAAACATAAGTTCTTTGTACTGCAGCAGCTTTGCAATGAAAAGTGAATTAAGGTTACCCCAAATCAGCTTAAACCTTGTCAAACTTCAGATTTAGGTCCTTATAATTGATTCCAATGCATTCTAAATCTTATCATTCAATTTGGAGCAATAAATCCAGCAAACTGAGTCTTCTTCTTTCTAGAAATGTTGAACCGAGCTCCTTCAATGGAAATTTCACCCACTCTTCTTATTTTCTTTCCCTGCCTCTTCTAATCTGGAATCAACAATTTCGTCAATCATCAGCACCACCGTAAAACACTAGTGCAGGTGTGCTGAAAGAGGTTTGATTTCTAGCTTTGGGGCTTCTTCAATAGATGGTTTAGGAGGGGTCGGAGTAACAGGTCTGTCCAACACGTCAAATCTCCCAAGCCCATGAACATATTTGCAAGACATGTTAAAGACTTGCTCAATTTCTTCCATCATATCATCTTCACTGCCTTCTTCATCCCCATCAAGGCTCGTTCAAGAGGATCTACGGGCTCATACAAGGCATCAATGAAGTCACCTCACTTTCCACCACAAAAATCATGAATTGCTCTTCAAAGTGGGCTGGTAATCTGAGTGCTTTATATATATTAAATACCTCCACTCGATCACCCACTCTCATTGTCATCTGTCTTTCACATACATCAGTTATAGCTCGGTCCCTGGTTAAGAATAGACGCCCCAAAATAAATGAGACTTCCTAATCAGGCTCATAGTCCAAGATAATGAAATCAACAAGGAATATGAAAGAACCCACTTGAACTAACACATCCTTAATCACTCCTCCAAGTTGAGCAAGGGAGCGATCAACCAACTGTAAAATCATCGTGGTTGGGCACAGCTCACCCAACCCCAGCTGTCTGAACACAGATAGCGGTACCAAATTGATGCTCGCCCTAAGATCACACAAAGCTCGCCCGACTGCGTGCTTACCAATCAGGATTTAGATAGTGAAACTACCTGGATCCTTCAATTTCTAAGGTAGCTTGCTTTGAATTGTTGAGCTACGTTCTTCAGTGAGTGCCACAGTCTCGAACTCTGCCAACCTCCTTTTATTTTCCCCTACGTCTTTGATGTATTTGGCATATTTGGGCACTTCTCGCAAGATGTTTACCAGCGGAATAGTGATTTTCACCTGTTTCAAAATATCAAGAAACTGTTTATAAGCGACATTATCCTTTACTTTGTGCAATATTTGAGGGAATGAAGGTGGTGGCCTCGGAACTAATGGTGGGGGTTGGTTAGCCACCGCCTCTTCAGCTGGCTTCTCTGACTCCTTTGCTTTTTCTGATTCTTCTTTTATGGTGGCCGGTTTCTTATTAAAGGCCACTTGCTTTCTCTTTTCCAATGGGACTTCTTCTAACTGTCTCACATTCATCAATGACACATCATTAATAGATGCCTTAGGATAAGCCTCAGTGTCTCTTGGAAGAGCTTCAACTGGTCGAGTATTTTGGGCATTGGCAAGTTACCCCATTTGTCTCTCCAAATTTCTCATCGCTACTGTTTGGGCCTGTCAACCATCAATTTCTTTAGCATCCCCTCAATGTGACTCGTCGAGTTTGTAAGTTGTTCATCCTGTGGTGGTTTATATTACTATTCAGGAGATTCTGTGCTGTACTGATTCTGAGCACCTTGGTTTCCACCCCAAGAGAAGTTTGGGTGGTTCCTCTAGTTAGGATTGTAAGTGTCCAATACTGGTTTGTCTGGACCCTATTTACATTACCCACAAAATAAACAGACTCTGGATTAGCTGGACATAAGTCGCTCGTGTGACCCTCTCCACATACTTCACAAAATATTTGAACATGTTGAACTGGCTGAGCTTGTTGCTTGTTAATAACCAAGGTCATCTTATTGACTTGGTTGGCCAATGTAGCAACCTGCGTTGATAATACAGAGGCAACATCTAACTCGAGGACCTCCACAAAGTTTTGCACGATGTGTTTGCCCATCTCTCTTTGCTAATCAGGATTGCTTTTGGAGAATTTGTTCAATAATGCATACATTGAAACTTTTCTCTAACATTTGAGCTCCCGCTCTTTGGATGTAGTTTTTCTATCAAAGTGTGAGCTAACACTTCATTTGTCAGGTTCTGATGACGACAATCTCTGAGCGGCCCCTTGAATCTCTCCCAAGCTTAATATAGAGACTCCCCCGATTTCTGTTTGAAGGCGACAATCTCACTTCTGATCTTTGTAGTTTTGCCTGAAGGAAAGAATTGTGCCAAAACATTCCTTGCCAGATCATTCCATGATGTAATAGAATTAGCTGGTTTTGCTTTCAACCACCACTTTGCTTCTCCCAACAGAGAAAACGGGAATAGTGTGAGCCTCACATAATCTGGAGTGACTCCGTTAGTGATATAAGTATCACTAATCTCCAAGAAGTTCAGGATGTGCTGTTGTGGATCCTCTTGTAGAAGACCCATAAACTGCCCATTTGCATGCAATAATTGGAATATGCTCTATTTTAGCTCAAAGTGCTAGTGATTCTGGGCATCACTATGATGGAGGTGAAATTAGCAATGCTGGGCATCGCCACATCCTGCACAACCATATGTTTCTCCTCTGCCATGTTCACAGAAAATTGAACAAGTGCCTGAAGATTATCTGTGTCCCTTGCTTCCCTCAACCTCCTGTGAAATGTTCTCTCAGGTTCGGGGTCAAAGCCTTGAAGTTTATCCTGGCTTCTGACCCTTTCCTTGAAGTTTATCCTGGCTTCTGACCCTTCGCTTTCAATCAAAGTTCCTGAGAGAAGAGAAACCAATAAGAAACGTTTGACTTGACAAAATAACAACTAAAAAGCAAGAAAGTAATCAATATTTAAGTCCCCGACAACGGCGCCAAAAACTTGTTGCTCCCAACCGCACACGCAATTATACGTGGTTGTACGTAATAAAATAATTAATCGAGTATCGAACCCATAGAGACTTATTTTAACTACCCACAAAATTCACCAATATTGTTATTCAGTCGAGCCAATCAGAGTTCAAACGTGTGATTATACTAAGCAATAATTCTAACAAGTAACTAAGTAATCAAGCAACAAAATAGTTGGTGTGTATTCAGTAGAGGCGAATATTCCAGGGTTGTGATCGATTAACCAACCCTATTGTGTTCTAATTAACTCTCCCTTTCATACACTTCACTCATGGTTTCTAACTAATCGAATAATTTCTCTCGTAGTATTCTCTTGAATGCTTATTCAAAATAGATTAACGCCTATATTCCTATGGAATCAATCTATTAAGAACACATTAAGATTACGGTATTTAATTAATCATGGTGACTAGATATATTCCTATATTAACCACAAATCCTCCCCCCACTTAGAGTTAAGATCATGCCCTCTTCAATTATTTTCTAATCTAGACGTAGCTTTTCCAATAGCATAGATGTAAATAGAACCTAAATATTGGCCAGACAATTGCGCAATTAATCACAGAAATGAAGAAACAACCATATATTAGTAAATTGTAATCAAGGTTAAGTCAACTTTAAACAACAATATTCATGGTTAAATCATAACCCCTGAACTAGGGTTTTTAGACACTCATATTTATATCAAAATAAATTTACAGGTGTTGAATAATTAAGAACTCTAAGAAACAATGAAGAAAATGGAGATATCCACACTCTCGGATGTTCCTCGTGTGTGTTATTCCTTCAAAGTGGCGTCTCCCCCCTCAAAATAGGCTTAGTTTTGCTTTTATACGCATTAGGAGTCTTGGGCCGAAATAACCTTGTCCGGGGCGAACTAGGAGAAAATTTTCATCACCATCGCCGAGGGTAATGTGGGACGCTAGCCCCAGCGCTGAACGTTTTAACATTCTAACTTCTGTGCCACATGTAGCGTCCCACGCTAGCCTAGGCGCTACTTTGTGGCAATTTTCCCAATGTGCTCCTTTTTGCCTCCAATTTTGCACCTTCGTCCCATATTGCCTCCGGATGATTCTTACACACACACAAAAAAAAACACGAATTAGCACAAATCATTACATTTCGCATCCGAAATCTATGAAACATGAGTAAAATGCGAGTTGATTTCAAGCTAAATATACTAGTTACCTTATATATAAATATACATACTTTAAGCTAAATATACATACTTTTGATCATTGAATACTGTTGCTATTGCTTATATTAGTTGCCATTCGGACAAATATACTATTTATTTGTCACAACACCGATAACTTTATCTTTAGGATATTATTTTTAACTAAGATTAACTCTTATTTATTTAAATCTAATCGGTTGAACCAAGATCTATATTTTTGGTCAAACAGTTTGGCGCCGTCTGTGGGGATTTCTTAGTTAAGTTTTTAGTTTCCTTTGATATATAGCGAACGTGAGTCACTAACCTCACAAACCCCAAAATCTTTCTCTTTCTTTGCACGTACAAAAACCTACATGGAAGGTGACCAAGAAGAAAGGAAAAAAGTAACAGGGGATTCCCTAGAAATCTCATGAACGCTATCAACGAGAGGTGTGAAAGTTTAGGCGAGGACGTGATTCCCACTGCCTCCCCTATGCGCGAGAGGTCGCGTCCCCCCATTGTAGCATAACAAATCAAATGGAAAAGGGGCATCCACGTCCATAGAATAAGGGACACCACCGGCCGTGAAAAAGCTCCTCGAAGCATGGTTGATCGACACGCTAGTAAAAGCGGAAAAGCCTCATGGTTACAAGGGTGTTCAGGATTGTACTGTGTATATAGATAAAATATCACATTTTAGAGGTATATAACACATATTGAACACTCTTTGTCGGGATTGTTTTTTCACTCTTTCAAATTTGAATACCCTTGAGTAAATTCCTAGCTTCGCCAATGGCTAAGATGAATGCTCAACAATCACACTCCATGCACAACTACAGAAACTGCAAGAACCTGCACAGTACAACGAGCACACGAAGAGGGCGACCAACTAGAACCTCCAACACTAGGTATAACTCACAATGTTACTAACCATGCAGGTGAAAACGCCATCGCCGATGTTCTAAAGAGGATGGAAGAAATGGAGAATGAAAATAAAGCACTCAGAGATCAAATGAAGGAACACTAAGAACGAGTCGACAAGATACTGGGCGCCCCTAAGCCATTGCCAACGAGGGATGCCGGCAGGTTCGTAGAGTTGTTGTACAATGAAGAATCATCCCTGTATGTCATACCAAAGACCTTCAAAATGCCGCCATATCTCAAAATATACGATGGAACAACTGATCACGAAAACCACATGACTCATTATGCCACCGCTGTGAAAGGCAACGACCTCACAAAAGAATAAGTGTCTTCTATTTTGCTGAAGAAATTCGACAAAACTCTTACGTGAGGGGCATTACCATGGTACTCACAGCTACCAGCCCGCTCCATAGAAAATTTTGAGAAACTGGCTGATAAATTCGTAATGGAGCATGTTGGAGCCAGGAAAGTCGAGACAAGAGTAAATGGCATATTTACCATTAATCAGTCCTTAGGAGGACTGAGGGACTTCCTCGCCCTATTCAACAAGATAAGGATTACCCTACCAAACGTGTCCGAGGGGATGGAGGTCGCGACGTTTCAAAATGGATTAAGTAGAGATAGATCGAGAGAGACTAGAAAATTATTGAGCCGATTGATGAAATACCCTCTATCCACTTGGGACGAGATCCATAATGCTTACTGTGCCGAAGTCCGAGCAGATAAGGACGACCTCAACGGACTAACCCATCGACTCATCTTGGTACAAGCCGAGTCCAAGAAGGAATGAAAAGACAACTTCAGGAAAGATAACCCAGTATCACGACCCAATAGGGAATGACACCAGCCATACGTTAGGTCCCCCGCCCCACTTTCTCTCCGCCATGAGGAAGGCCCATCCAGGATAAGAATGCAGACTCACCAGAACGAGAGAGGTATGACCCATTATTATCTATTCATAATTTTTGTGTGTCACCTAAAGATGTAGTCTATCCCTTTAAGAAACTTGGAACGAAGGTGAAGTGGCTGCCAAAGATGAAGTCCGATCCAAGCTTCAGAAAATCTGACGCCCTATGCGAGTTCCACCACGAGCGTGGACACAAAACAGAAGATTGCATCGGCCTCAGGAAAGAAGTTGTAAACATGTTGCGGCAGGGATACCTCAAAGAGCTGTTGAGCGACAAGGGGAGAAAAATCTCGCCAGAGGACGTGAAACTCAGGCCCGTTGAAG
The DNA here is from genome assembly GCA_005239495.1 of Nicotiana undulata. Taxonomy (NCBI): domain Eukaryota; kingdom Viridiplantae; phylum Streptophyta; class Magnoliopsida; order Solanales; family Solanaceae; genus Nicotiana; species Nicotiana undulata. The sequence continues at coordinate 91,212 of ML282284.1, read as the reverse complement.
CCGCCGTCAGCAGCTCGTACTATCAACATGATCATCGGTGGAAGTGATGACGCCTCCATCAACGGCGTTAAATTCAGTAGCACCCATAAACACAAATGATCTATCATCCGCGAACGGTATGACGGACTCGAAGAAAGTATCATCTTCGACGAGTCAGATGCCGACGATTTGACTTTCCCTCTAAATGATGCTCTCGTCATTACTTTGTGCATTTTAGATATTGATGTCAAATGTTTCATGGTATAAGATGGAAGTGGAGCGTGCATTATCCATCCCCGAGTCCTCGCCTAGATAAAACTTGAGAATAAGGTAGTACCACGCTGCATCACACTAATCAATTTTAATACTATAGTTGAACGAACATCAGGAGAAATTACACTTCCCGTATTGGTGGGTAGCATAACGCTGGATACAACCTTCTACATCATGGACCAGGCCACCGTATACAATGCCATAGTAGGACGACCATAGATACATCTCTCTAGCTTATACCAAGTACTCAAATTCCCAACACCTTGAGGGATATTCAGCATACGGGGAGAACAACGCATAACCCGGGAATGTTATTGCATCGTCTTAGATAGTGCGACAACCCAACAGAAAAAAGACAAGGAAAACGAGGCATAGAAATCAACAGGGCCAAGGTTGACAAAAGAAGATACCAGAGATGTCATCATGGATTTCGAAATGGTCGGAGTCGCAGATTCAACTGTAGAGGACCTCGACACAGTTCAATTAGACCCCAGCGACTATAGCAATAAGGCCTACATTGGTTGCAAACTCCGAGACCTGGTAAATGTAACTCCGAGAACTAGGTAAATTTAGTCAATTCTTAATAACAAATGCATATTTGCTTGCCTTTAGCCATGTCGATATGTCGGGCATCCCCAAGTAGATCGCCACACACAAATTAAATGTTGGCTCGTTCTACCTTCTAGTAAGTCAGGTCTGACATAAGTTCAATCCCGCCATCAATGATGTTGTCTACGAGGAGGTGGAGAAACTATTGGAAAATAGCTTCATCAGGGAGTCGAAGTACCCCAAATGGATAGCCAACGTAGTGATGGTCAAAAAGAAAAATGGGAAATGGCTGATGTGCGTAGACTTCACGGACTTAAGCAAAGCATGCCCGAAGGATTCGTTCCCGTTACCACACAACGACCAATTCATCGACGTAATGGCGGGGCCCGAGTTGTTGAGTTTTTTGGACGCATACTCGGGCTATAAACATATACTTATGGAAGAAGAGGACCAGGAGAAAACCACATTTATCACCCACCGAGGAGCATATTGTTATAGGGTCATGCCATTTGGGTTGAAGAACATAGGGGCTACATACCAAAGATTGGTCACGAAAATGCTTAAAGATCAGCTCGGCAAGACTATGGAACTATATATCAATAGCATGATAGTCAAATTTGTAAAGGAAGAGGACCACATCGAGCATTTGAAGGAAGCTTTCGACATACTAAGACGGTACAAAATGAAACTAAACCCAGAGAAATATGCGTCTGGTGTAGCCTCTGGAAAGTTCTTGGGATTCTTAGTATTACAACGGGGGATCGAGGTCAACCTAGACCAAATCAAAGCCATCAACGAGATACCTGAGCTCTTAATTACCAAGAAGCAAGTCCAAACATTGACTAGTCGAATCACCGCCTTATCGAGATTCATCTCGCGATCATCTGACAGATGTCACAGAGTTTTTTGGTGTACTCAAAAAATACAATGGTCTTGAGTGGACACCCGAGTGCGTACAAGCTCTGCGACAACTGATGGTGTATCTTTTATCACCACCTATGCTCTCAAAGCCTAAACCCGGGAAACATCTCCTCGTCTATCTGGCCGTCTCCAAAGTAACAGTAAGTGCAGTCCTGATTCGAGAAACAAAAGGTACACAATTTCCCATTATTACATTAGCAAAACACTCATTGACGCCGAGACGAGGTACCCGCACCTTGAGAAACTGGCCCTGACACTAGTCATAGCTTCACGAAAGATTAGACCATATTTCCAGTGCCACCCTATCTCGGCCGTTACTACATTTACTTTAAGAGTCATTTAACATAAACCCGAGCTATCATGAAGGCTGGACAAATGGGTCATCGAGCTAAGCGAGCAAGATATCACGTATCAGCCACGAACAACTTTAAAGTCGCAAGTGCTAGTCGTCTTCCTCGCAACCTTCAGTGCAACAATAATGCCTAAAGTCGAGAAGGAAGCCGTCCAAGCTTCTCTCCTAACTCAATACCTCTGGTTCCTATACAGCGACTGCGCATCCAACGCCTCCGGATACGGACTGGACTTGTACTTGAGGTCCCTACCGGCGAAGTAATTTGCCAGTCTATAAGATGCCCAGATATGACTAACAATGAGGCCGAGTATGAGGCCGTAATTACAGGGCTGAGGCTAGCACTCAAGTATGGAGAAAAGCGGTTAAAACTCTGTTGTGACTACCAACTCGTAGTCAACCAAGTCTCAGGGACTTTTCAAATCAAAGAACAAAGGTTGAAAAAATATCAGACCTAGATCTTCAAGCCGCTGCCCGAGTTTGACGAATGACAACTCGACTAAATCCCTCGTACATAGAATGCTGAAGCAGACGGCCTCGCCAAATTGGCCGAAACTACCAAAAGCTTCATGGCCGGGGATAAAAGTGTTGTCCACCTCCTCAACTCATCGCTAGAACAAATCAAGGTAATATCTGTAAGCTTAACTTGGGATTGGTGCAATCGTATTATCGCCTATTTGCAGGACGACACACTCCCAAATCTAGGTAAGCTTTGTAAGCTTAACTTGGGATTGGAGAAATCGTATTATCACCTATTTGCAGGACGACACACTCCCAAATGACAAAAAGGAAGCCAAGAAACTAAGAATGCAAGTAGCCAGATATAATCTCCTCCATAGCGACCTGTACAAAAGGACATATGGTGGACCTCTAACGAAATGCTTGGGCATAAACCAAACCCAACGCGTCCTCAAAGAAGTCCATGAAAGCCATTTTCATGCTCACTACGGCAATCGAGAACTCGTCAAGTGTCACATAGGGGCAGGATACTGACCATGAAAAAGATCGCCTCAGAATTTGTGAAGAAATGCGAACAATGTCAGAAATACACCCCGATAATTCACCAAGCAAGCGAGAAGCAGGGCGAGATAATGTAAGATTTCTTTTGATTTTAACTGACTATTTCTATAAATAGGTGGAAGTAGGAGAATTTTCCCAAATACGCGAACAATAGGTAATCACCTTTATATGGAGACACATCATCTGCGATTCGGCCTACCCAAGGAGATCTGCTGCGATAACGGACCCCAGTTCACTAGAAAGAAAACCACTTAATTCTGTGAGAAATGGCATATTAAGAAGATACTTTCAACCCTGTATCACCCGACGTGTAACGAACATGCAGAATCCTCCAACAAGTCCATATTAAACATCATAAGAAAAAGCTCCAAGACGCCAAAGGACTGCCATGAGTATTATGGGCGTATAGAACTACTCCGAAGACAAGCACATGAGTACACCCTACTCTTTGGTCTATGAGATTGAGTCAGTTATACCAGTCGAAGTCGGAGAACCCAACCTAAGGTACTCCCACGAAAGTGGTACTAGTAATGATGAGAGTAGATGGCAGGAACACGATGAAATCGATGAACGAAGAGATATCGCGTACATAAGGATGGTCGCCCAAAAGCAACAAGCAGAACGTTACTACAACAAGAAAGTAAAGGTCCGACCTTTCAATTTTGGGGACTATGTACTCAAAGCCAAAACTCAAGCGATCAAAGACCCACGGGAAGGCAAGTTGGGAACAAACTTGGACGACTCGTACAATATTACAACCAAAGCAAACAAGGGTTCGTTGCAGTTTGAGAAAATGGAAGAAAACACATTACATAACAATTGGAACATCAGCCGCCTCAAATACTTCAACTTCTAAGGGATGAAATGTCCCTAAGTCGTACTCTTTTCCCCCACGTGAGGTTTGTCTCATTAGGATTTTCTCAAGGAGTTTTTTAACGAGGCGACGAAGGGGACACTTTGAGTTGAAGTATGCGAGAGAGGGACTATTTTCTCTTTCATTGCCTGACTCCTCAATATACTCCAAGTCAAGCAATGAAGGGACTAGATAGACTGGGACTGGGACTGGAGTGTCAGCCAATTCCCAAAATTTGTAACTTTCTCCAATTATGTAATCAGATCAACAAAGTCAAAGTAATAAGAAACTTATGTTTATCAGAAACATCTATCGGGCCTCGGTCGCATTTTAAAGAGGTTATAATTTGACCTAGTTCTAATGATACATATCAAACCTCGGCCGCGATTAACAAAAGGTTGAGTTCAACCCCGCTCGAAAAACACCTATTGGCCCTCGATCGCGATTAAAAAAATGTTGAGTTAGACCGCACTCGAGAAACATCTATCGGTCCTCGACCGCGATAAATAAAGATTAAGTTGACGCAGCTCGAACAACATCTACTGGCCCTCGGCCGCAATTTAAAGAGGTTATAATTCGACCCAACTCGAACAACATTTATCGGCCTTTGGGTCAATTTAAAGAGGTTCTATGTTCAAATGACACCTATCAGCCCTCGGCTGCGAATTAATAAAAGGTTAAGTTCGACCCAGTTCAAACAATAGCTACCAGCCCTCGCCCGTAATTTAATAAAAGGTTAAGTTTGACCCAACTCGAACAACACCTACAATCCCTCTTACACAATTTAAAAAGGTTAGTTCGACCCAGCTAGAACAACACCATTAGGCCCTTGGCCGTATTTTAATAAAAGTTAAAGGTCAACCATCGAACAACACCTATCAGCCACTACTTGGCAAAAGACAAAAAGTAACCAAGTTCAAACAACACCTATTAGAGAAATCTAAATAAACAGGCACACTCGATCTATATAAACAAAGGGTGGATACAAACCATAATATGCGTCGATAAGGCTACGACCAACTAGAAGACAACGACAATAGAAATAGCAGAATTCATAACAAGCAAGCAACAAAAGCAAAGTACATAAATGCGAAAACAAGTAACTAATATGGAAGAAGGTGCAGAAAAAAACTTAAACACTCATATACAAATAAAGAGTTTATTACAAGGGCTCTTGAAGACGCCAGCAAAAATACACAATAAAGAACTAAGAGAAAGACTATTGGCCCTCGCTACGTCGGCCCTCGACACCCTCACCACCCTTGTCCTGAGGATAAATGGTATCATACTAAGAGTCCTCCTCCAGCCGGTCTACACCCTCTTACCCATCCTCCTCAACAAGTTGAGGCGTAGCAGGATCATAACCAGAAGCGGCTCGAGCTTCACGAGCTTTAACCCCGGAATCCTCAAAGGCAACCATAGGAACGGAGCCTGCCGCATGCAAGTCCTGAAACACATCTAACTAGGCCTTGGCATATATCCATTCTTTGTATAACTCCTGATGTACATTGGGAAAATCAAAAGTGTTGGAAAAGGACGGTAGTGCAAGAAATTGAACCTTCTCGGCCTCCAGAGCGGTCACTCAATTATGAAGGACAAAGTTATCTTCCTCCAGCTCCCCGGTACTCTCATCGAGTCGGTCTTCATTAGTGCTCGCCGTCAACTGATCATTCTCCCGCTCGGCTCGAATGGTCTTATTCACAAACTAGAACATATTCGCCTTCCTCCGAGCGTCCAAATGAGAGGACTACGCCTTCTTAAGTTCCCCCATTCTCAGCAATCTCACCGTTGAGGCACTCAACCTGAAGCTGGCACTCTTCAAGTTTCACTCACAATTCAACTACTTGACCTTGAAGATCACTATGTTGGGCCTCTACGCCCCTACTAACTTCAAGCTCATCTTCCCCTACTTCTTAATGTCCCGTCAAGGACGCTGCACTTCTCTATGGCATGTACCATCACCTAGTCCCTCTTCTTCAGATCTACTCTGCGCGCATGTATATTGCCTCCCTCGTGAAACCAACTACGGAGATCCCGATACTATTCGTGATACTCGAGGTATTTATCTTTATGTTTCACGAAGATCTCATTACGCTTTTTCTCCCTCTAGGCGTTCTCAATTTCTAAAATCACTGTCTGCAAACCATAAGTGAAGAGACAAAGGTCCGGACTTTAAATGATCTTAAAAGTAAGGAAAACTTTCATATAAAAAACACTCACCCTAAGAGCGAGGCCAGAAATGCTCCTCGACAAGGCACCTTCATTTATTTCCTTAAGGGTCTTACCCTCAACTTCGAAGTAGAGAGGACCAAGGGCATGGACTACCTCCTCAGTGTCCACCAACAAGTCATGATCCATAGGGATTGCGATAGTTCTCGTAGACCCCCTAACCTTACCTTGAGTTAGGTAAGCCCATATTCAATTATTCTCAGGTTGTCTGCATCGACATCGAAATCTGAATCATCGCCCTCCTCAAAAATACTTTTACCCCTATCGTCGGTAGGCAAACAAGCATTTGCAGCAGCCCGAGGTGTTGAAGTCTCCTCTCGCCGCAAAAGGTCAAGAACGTCACCATCCAACCTCTCGGTCTCCATCCCCTCAGAATAAAGAGATACTCTTACATCGGTTTTCACCGGCCTTGGAGCCTAGAGACTCGGTTCAACATCATCGCTCACAAAAATCGTCGCTATCTCACGCAACCAAAAGTCCCTTATACCATGTTAACGGCTAGAGTCACTTCGTCACCCGCATCTAACAACCTCATTTTTTGAGTTTGAAGATCTATGTCACTAGGAAAATGATCATCTTCCGCATCAATGATAGAATATAGAGGGGGATCTGAAGTCTTAACAGCCAAAACATAAATGAAAGTAGAAGGAGGTACGGGTGGAATTGGAACGAAGACTGGATCGGTTGTAGTTGAAGCAAGAGTGGAGAAAGAAGGTGTAATGGCCCTTCTCTTCCGAAATGAGGGCGTGGGAGATCTCAACCTCATCGCAGACCCTCTAGCATAAGCTAAATAAAAATGAGAAAAGGAAAAATCAACAAAGGTAACAGAAATGGGCGAAGAAACCACGACATCGACGGTAGGTAAAAAGTTACTTGCCGAGGGAAGAGATGGCCTAAATCTCTAAGAAATGATTTACCAATCACGTATCCCCGTGATATGAGTTAGAATCTGCCTAACCCAATCGACAATGTGGGCCACCATTTGGAGAGGCCAAGAAGTAGCTGCACAAAGGGGTAAGTCGATTAACCGACCCACAATAAGGAAAACATTGGAAATAAAAAGGTATATAAACATATATGAGCACTTACGAGTGGGGTTCCAAGCCTCGAGAAAGCCTGCAGCAGTGAACACTATGTTCTCGGTCCTGAGAAAGAAATGGTCACGCCAGAAATGCCGACTAGACTTATCATCCATCCTCACCACCAAACATATCCTCCCGTGGTGGAGAAGATTCAACAAAATACCTCGATAGAAATGAGGAGCGAAGAGATGTATCAGGTGGCGTACTATTATATCTACATCGGCCAATCCAATGAATTTTGTGAACATCATGACCACTTTAAAGATATAAGGTCGAGCTGCACCGAGCAAACATTGCACGTAGCGACATAACTCCTATATCAATGTTGGTAGTGGGAACGAATATCCAATGAAGAACGGATATGCGTAAAGAGCGCAGAAGCCGGGACAATGAACACGCACCTCGTTGTTACCCGCAAGGACCAAGTCCACCTGACCAGGTTGGTCGAGTAATTAAATCCTAGCCGTTGATCTATCTAGATCTAATGACTGGGAACTCCTTAATCAATAAATATAAATATGTCCAAACACTCCCCACCCCCCTCCATTTGACCCCAAGTCTAACACCCCCCCCCCT
>ML282284.1:64590-83187 GCA_005239495.1 Nicotiana undulata | reverse complement strand
CCCCCCCCCCCCTCTTTCCCTCCATCTCTCTCCTCTCTCTAAAGGCCTGTCGGAACCACCGTCCCTCCACCGTCCTTCCGCCTTGCTCCGCCGGCCAGAAATTGCCTCCGGAGCGGAGCTCAACCAAACTTTACCAAAACTTCACCCTATAACTTGTTCTTCACCCCCAATCACCTCCCGTCCTCAGTTTTCTCAAACAAACACCCGATCTTGACTTATTTCAGATCTGAAATTCACAGAACCCTAACACCGTGTTAAATTCCAATTTTCAAAGGCTCTGTGACTTAGACTCGCATGAGTCGATGACTTGTAATAATAGCCATCGATTCATGCTAGTCGAAGTCGCCGTTGAGTCCACTGGAGTCCGGCCAAACTCCGGCAAGTTGCCGGAATTCAACCAAAAACCCGGAGACCATCTACTGGTACCCTGTGACTTCCTCTCTACTTCTTTTCTTTCATTATTTGGTTACTTCATGTCTTAAAACTAGGGTCTAGTTTAAGATTTATGAAAAACCTATATGCTTTATTCTTGTGCCCATTTTACTCTACATTTCTCTGTAAATCACTATTAATAAGTTGTTAAGTCTGTTTATGTTGATTATTGAAACTCATTGAAGAGCTGTTGGTGTAATTGATTCCTTATTCATTGATTTGTTTCTATAAGTGTCATTGTCCCTGTTTTGATTAATTGCCTCCTTGAGTACTTGGTAGTATTAGTAATTAGATTAACCATGATTCCGTTAATTAATTTAGGATTCTTGACATCTTTAGTTCATTAAGAGAAATCAGTATGCTTTTCCTTGTTTATTTCTCTGTTTTCTTTATCTGTTATGTTAGATAATTATTTAGGATTTAATCACTAATTAGCAGGATTACTTGAGCTAACTACTTAATTAATTAGTATCCAAATGAGTTTAGTTAGTTTAAATTGACCATGTTTTCGTTTGTTGCTATTTTTGACCCCTATTAGACTACTTTAATAGTTAAAAAGATTTGAAAGGGGGTTGAATAGGTAATAAAAGAACTTAAGGGGGTCCAAAAAGAGTTTGAAAAATCAGAAAATTGGAAAGAATTTTCAGATAAGTATTAAGAAGTCTCTAGAAGGGACATCTGTAGGAAATTGGTTACAAAATATTTCATCTTATCCTTTAAATTTAGGGGTCAGCACATGGGGAAATAGGAGGGGCTCCTCCCTATATAAAGAGACACTGAATACTGAAAACAAGGACACACACCCACGAAAATACTTGTTTCTTTTCAGCTGCTTTTGCATTCTAGTTATTTTTTTTACTGAAGCATCTGAAAACACAAAGAAATCAAAATACCCTTCTATTCAAAAAATGGAAATTTTTCAAAGAAATAAAAATCAGTGAATAGATCTGATTTCTTCAAGATTTCTTCAAAGTTTTTCTCGTGGATTTCTCAGTTTTGGTTTTTGTGTGATTCTGGTTCTGGTTTTCTAAAAACTTATCTAGTTTATTTGTGGGGAGCTGGGGTCAGTTTTGAGGCTGTTGTTATTGTTGTTTGGTATTTCTTTCTTCTAGCTGACCTTTTTCTGGCATGACCTTTATTTGGTCAGGATTTTTCTATTTTTCCTTCTCTAAAAGGTATGTAACCTCTTCATCAATGAATGAATCCTCTTAAGATCTGAATTCTCTGCTATATAACTTGTTGATTCTCTTTGTTGCTTGAGTTCTTTTTTAGCTGTTTATGTATGATAACTTTGTTGAAGACGCTTGAATCTGAAACCTGCTGTGCTGAAATCTGATTAATAACTTTAATTCCAAGAATAAAGCTTAAGTGTTGAAGTATGTTAGCATGGATGGATTTTGAACCTGACCTGCTCCATGGTCAGGTTCTCTTCATAAAAATGCAGAAAGTATGCTGTTATTTGTCACTGAAGAGACCCAGTAAACAAGTCTCAATGTAGCTTTAGATTTAGGTTAATGTTGGCATCATGAGATTAAAATCTGACCCATTCATGGTCAGGTTCACTCTTAAAATACCTAAAAAATCTCTGATTATTTTGGAGATCAGTCAAGAAGCGCGGTTTGTATCACAGGATGGAATCTCAAAGTTGGTTGAAGCTTGTACAGGAGCAGCAGTTTTTAGTTTCTCCTTTTACCTTATTTTTCATTCCTTTAGAAAATTTGTATTTAGGAACAAAAACTGTATTTTTGATTCTTTGTAAAAGAAACTGAACTCAAACTTATATTTAGTTTTTTTTATATACTGTTGGTCCAGCTTTCAGTTACTGATTATTTCAAGTGTGGGGTATGATTAAAAATATATCTTGTTCGCACAATTTCGATGTGTAATGCAAAACTCTTTGGTTTATTTTACATCTTGGAATTTTTTTTTGAGTTGGCCATAACAGATGTACAAGTGCTGCCCAAATAAGATTCAATACATACAGAGTTGAATGGCATGAGTTTAGACTACTTGAAACTGACGAAAAACTGTTAATACAAGTAGCCAAATGTGTTCATTCAATTTTTATGCAACTTATAGTAAAACACGTAGCACAATCTCTTGTGAATTTTATGTGAGGTTGTATTTCTTCTACATAATTGTATAACTTTATCATGTCCAAATAACCTAACTAGGATGGCCTAACGTGATAGAAATCGGGCCAAACTAGGCCAAAACCCGAACTCGTGACTTGATTTAGAATATCCAATTTAGATATAGTGAATTTCGAAATCCTTCTTAGATAGTGACTACTTTGAACTAAAAAAAATAAATTAATCGCCAAAGTATACGTTCTTACGTAACTTTGAATGAAATAACTAAAATATACCTTTTTTCTCAAGTTGTGTATACGTTTACGTAACACAAATCAAGATTAAAATGAACATTCGTAGAAACACTTTTAGGAGCGAATTTCCTTAAAATTATCGGAATTGCGTACACGCCCGCGTGACGTGATGTCGGTTCCTTTTTGGTAACAAAACAAAAATATGCGCTTGCGCACTTTTCCCATATTATTTAACGAGTTTAGTGTCGAGAATTGTGTACACGTACGCGTGACATGATTTTAGACACATTTTTAACTCTACGGGTTTACGCATACGTGACCCGTCTCAAAAAGAACTTCTTGAATACAAAAGAATAATAAAAGCGGTAAAAGATATAAAATGCACATAGGTACAAAATCAGTAATTAAACAAATTAGGCCAAGTTGAATTATTAAGCGACCGTGCTAGAACCAGGAAACTCGGGAATGCCTAACACCTTCTCCCGGGTTAACAGAATTCCTTACCCGGATTTCTGGTCCGCAGACAATTGAAACAGAGTCAAAATTCCTCGATTTGGGATTTTAACAGATAAATGGTGTCCCGGAACACCGTAAAAAATCTAGGTGGCGACTCTGAATAAAAATAAATCCCAAAAATTGAATAATGTCATTTAAAGTGAAAAAACTCCCTTGTCTCCCTCACCGGGTGAAAAAGGAGGTGTGACAGCTCTGGCGACTCTGCTGGGGATCGAACCCAGAATCTCTGGTTCAGGGTTCAAGAATTCGAGCTTGTAATTTGATTTTACTTGGCTTTGTTGAATTGTGATATTAATGTATTTTTGTGCGCTCAAATGTGCTAAATGTTATTTATTTACCGCTTTGATATTTATTTGAACTGTATTTAAACTGCCTTCTTACGCCTCCCTTCCGAGTCTTCTAAAAATTTGTGCACATGTTCGCGAGGCCCGCCTTTCTGTTAGAGGTCATACCAGGTAAGAAATACGGGGATGGACTAGCCACTAGGCCGGATAGCCTTTCGTGCTACCGGTACGTCGCTTTCACCCCGACTTGAGTTGTCCGCTCGGGTAAACCAGGTCTAGAACAAAAACCCTCAGGTTTAACCCTAGAATGACAAAACCTCATGCCAGATCCCTAGTAGGAACGATTATCTGCATCACGTGCATTTTTGACTTAAGGGACTCAACACAGGGGTTGGGTCCGTCTAGTACAGGTGTACCCGAAATAAAAAGATCATCCTGATGCATCCTACTTGCTATACGTGTATTATTTGTCTTGATTTGTCTGTTGACTGACTAAAAAAAGAGAAAGAAAACAATAGAAAAACAAAGAGTGAGAGAGTATAGGAAATTACCAGATTTATTAAACCTGATATTTGAAAATACCTCGAAACTCTGTCGAATTTCCGGAAAAGAAAAGGATTTCAAAATAATTAAAAAAAAGGGGAGAAAAGAATTTCCAAATACTTGAAAATGAGAAGAAAATTTCAAATTAAGTCAAAATCATTTTTTCCTTTAGTTATGTCGAAACTGACCGAACTATGTGGGTCTAATTCTCATCGGACATGAGATACGTAGGCAAGCCTCATCGGTGCCGACCCCGCTTTTCAAAAAAAAAAAAAATGTGCCTGTCAGTCAAAATAAAACCGACCAAGCTTCGGTTAAAAGTCTTGCGTCGTTCTTGCCAAAATAGCCTTAGAACATTTTTACATTGTCGAAGGGCTATTTTCGTTAAAGAACGAATTTGTCTGTCGCTTTTTCCGAAAGTACCTTATTTGGCCTCAAACTTTTACTCAAAGTAAGAAGGGGCCAGTTTTGCAAAAAATTACCACTTTGGTCAATATTGCACAAATAAGCCATTTTAAGAGAGTTTGTCTTTCAAAAATTAAAAAAAAAGGGGTCTTTTGTGTCAAAATCAGAGGTAGTCCTAACCCTGTTTGCTCACAGGTGCAAAAATGAACACTGTCCAAACTCCACAGCTGAACACCGTAGAAGGGGCTCCACTACAACTCCAGATGTGGTGGCACGATTTAGATAAAGATGACAAAGAATGGGTTCGCGAACAATTAGGGTCTCTTGTTGATCTTATGGGGGTCAAGCCTAGAAACGACTTGATCCAAGCCTTGGTAACCTTTTGGGACCCGGTCCGCAATGTGTTCTACTTCTCAGACTTTGAACTCACTCTGACCTTAGAAGAGGTCGCCGATATGCGGGTTTTGGTCGGGACTTAAGGAATCAACAAATCATCTTTCCAAGACCTATCTCGGTGCGCCGGTTCTTCGAGGTCCTTCACGTTAGCCGACAACTCAGCAAAAACCGAGTATTCAATGGGTGTTGTTCATTCTATTTCCTATATTCCAGATATGGCTTCTCAGATGGATTTGAAAGACATGAAAAGGGCTTGACCAACAAGGAGGATAAGGATACCTGGAGAATCCATCGCCCGTTTGCCTTCATCGTAGCATTTCTGGGTGTTATGGTCTTTCCTAATGCCGAAGGGACTATTGACATTCGGGTGTCCAAAATCGCCCAAGTCTTGACTGAAAAGAAAGATCATACTCTGGTTCCACTTATATTGTCCGACATCTTCCGGGCTTTGACTGAATGTAACTCAGGAGAAACATTTTTTGAAGGTTGCAATATCATTCTCCAGATGTGGCTAATTGAACATCTTCGCCACCTCCCACCACTCATAAGCTATGGTACCGATACTGGTAACGACAACTTCATCCAGGGTTATGAGGAAAGAGTGAAAGATTACCTTTGTCCAGAAGGGGTCGAGGCCTGGGTTGATCATCTAAGATCTCTAAAAGCAAACCAAATAGAATGGACTTTGGGATGGCTCCCACTCAGAGAAGTCATACTTATGTCCGCTGCCAGGAACCACTTGCTGTTGATGGGTCTCAAGAGTATCCAACCATTAGGCCCTTATCAAGTCATACCCGAAGAAGAAGATTTGAGCATCCAATTTTATTGAGCTACACCCTGAGGTCCCCTTACCTGATGCCTTAATTCAACAAAGTTGGAATGGGTGTCGTTATTTGAAAGCGGATACTCAGGTGCCCAATCCTACTCGAGGGGAAGTGGATCCAAGATATGCGACATCGATGGAGAAGAGAAGTTGCATTATTGAAGAACCGGAACCTGAGCCAGAGAGGCCCTCTAAAAGGCCTCATGTGCAAGCTTTTGATGATAAAGTTCAAGAAGGTTAGCTTGGGACGAAAAGAAAAGAGAATATCAAGCCACCATCCATTATTTAAAAGAAACGTTGAGAATTATGGAGTTTGACAATCAGTTGCAGGCACAGGTAGTCGAGGGTGAAAAACGGCAAATGACCCGAGAAAATGAGGCGCTCCGTGCCCAAGTCCGGAGTTTGAATATAGCCCTCGAGACATCTGTGAGGAGCGAAAGAGATGAAAGGCTCATTAACAACCTGAGGTTGAAGGTGCATGAATATACCTTCGATTTGAGAAAAGCTGAAAAAGACTTGCTAGAAGCCCAAAGGGAGTTAGCAAAAGGGATGGAAGAGCAGACTCGTCCACTAAGGCAAAAATATGGTAAAGAAATGGCCATCTTGAAAGAAAAACTATGTGCTATGGGGAACGAAATGGTCCAACAGACCAAAGACTTCAGAGCAGAAAGGGAGCATTGGTATGCAGAGATTGGTCAGTTGAAGGGAACAGTGCAAGAGTTGCAAAAGCAGAATGATGCAAGTACCCAAGTGTTAGAAGCCCGATCACATCAAATAGGATGCTTACTTCGGGAGAAGGGGATCATACGACATAGAATTACAGAAATAGCCGACTACGTGGTGCAAAAATGCAACGAGTGCGAGGGTATGACCACTTCCATGTTCTTTGCCACCATGATGACTTTCGTCCATCAAGTAATGGACGAATTGGATCAACTTCGGGAGAATATTGCACAGAGGCCTGCCAATGCACCACCAGCACCGAGAAGACAACCAGAGGCTCTTCTTTGCTATTGATGTTTAGTTTTTCGAGTCTGCACTTTTATTGCTTTCTAAAAATGTTAAGTTGTTTTGTTTTAAGTCTAGAGTTTGTACTTTCCTTTCATGTTTATTTAGTATTCCCAAAAATCACTTGTAATGAAAAGAACTATCTTTAATAGTGAAATGAAAATTACCTTTTATTTATCTATTTCGTGAACTACGTGATGATCTGATTCATGCGGCGTCATGATACGTAGGCAATCCACATAGGATTCGATCATAACCCTAAAAGAAAAGAATAAAAAGAAAGAAAAAGAGGGAGAATATTAAAGCCGGGATGAAACACTCAGTTGTTGCAAACATTTTAGAAAAACGTTTAACTGCTTAGGTGCATCGCATCTCAACGTGTGATTCCCTATGTGTTAATATCTCCCACTAACCAATTTGTCATTTACTCTAGAAGGTTACTGCTTTAAAGGTGGTTGGTTTGCGGTGCTATTCTGACGACACATCCCTATTTCACCAGATCCAAAGGAAGTATCGCAATGACGTCATAAAGTCACCTATCTATTATCGAACCAGAGGATGGACTCACTTCGTTTATCCCTCAAGCAGAATCGGCAGTCGCCGAAGAAAACAGAAGACTGAAATGCCATATGCTAGAGATGTGGGACTCTTGGTCCAACGGGAGGGAGCCACCTAATGCCATCCCTGGTTTTCCTGAACTGATTCCTAGAACCGGAGGGACCACCAACGTGCCAATTTCGGTGCCGAACCCATTCACTCCATTTGGGTTCCCAACCATGGCCTCAAATTATACCGGAATGCCTTCTGAGGTTTTCCCCCAGGCACTGACTTCGGGATTACCTTCTGTAGTATTCACCGCGCCACCAGCTACCGATATGGCACAACCAACACTGGCGCGAAAGAGTTTTGAGCCAGCAAATTTTACTTTCCAAGCACCTCAGTTCCAGCCAGATACTGCCCGGGTCACTCCAAATTCTTACCCGCAGTACCCACCATTTGAATCTCCTGTG
The DNA here is from genome assembly GCA_005239495.1 of Nicotiana undulata. Classification (NCBI taxonomy): domain Eukaryota; kingdom Viridiplantae; phylum Streptophyta; class Magnoliopsida; order Solanales; family Solanaceae; genus Nicotiana; species Nicotiana undulata. The sequence goes on along the minus strand of ML282284.1, from coordinate 75,444 downwards.
GAGCCATAAAAGATTTTGAAAAATATTGAACGGGATGAGATCACTCGAAAGATGAAGAGCATCGAGCAAAGTTTGAAAAATATCCAAGGCCTAAGCGGCCAAAAGAGCGTGTCCTATGCTGATTTATGCATGTTTCCACACGTGCATTTGCCTGTGGGTTTCAAGATGCCAAAGTTCGAAAAATACGATGGGCATGGAGACCCGATCGCTCACTTAAAGAGATACTGCAACCAACTGAGAGGAGCAGAAGGCAAAGAAGAGCTACTGATGGCTTATTTCGGGGAAAGCCTTACAGGTATCGCTTCAGAGTGGTACATTGATCAAGATATCTCCCATTGGCATGTATGGGATGATTTTGCTCGAGATTTCATAAGACAATTCCAGTACAATGTGGATATAGCTCCAGACAAAATTTCTCTGTCTAATCTCAAAAAGAAATCTTCCGAGAGCTTCCGGGAGTATGCAATCAAATGGCGGGAACAGGCATCCCGAGTAAAGCCTCCAATGGAGGAAAATGAAATTATTAATATCTTCCTGCAGGCCCAAGAGGCCGATTATTTTAGAATATGATGTCCGCCATTGGTAAGCGGTTCGCGGAGGCCATAAAAATTGGCGAGATGGTCAAAAATGGCTTGAAGACAGGCCGTATTTTGAGTCAATCTGCTTTGAGAGCCTCCTCCCAAGCCATTCAAACCGTCTCGGGAGTCCTGGCAAGCAGAAAAAAGAAAGAAGAAGGAGCCATGATGGCTTCGGGCCCTAGGAATTCTCGACGACCTCGGGAATATCCAGGCCCATTTCCCAGAGCTACACAACACTATTATCCTCATCAGGAAGCAGCCTATTCCATGCCCTATGCCGTAATGAACGCTCAGCCGCAGCCCCGGCCACAGCAGTATAACCAAAACAGAGCTCCACCACCCAAAAATAACCACCTTCCTCCAGTTCCATATAATCCACGCCCTCTTCAAAACAACTACCCGTACAACGCCTACCCTCATGAACCACCAAGGAGACTTAACTTCACTCCTATTGGTGAGCCATATTCGAGCCTTTTCCCAAAGTTAGTCCAGATGGGACTTCTGCATCTCGTACCTCCGACCAGGCAAAATACAACATCAGCATCATATAGGCCGGGAACCAATTGTGCCTACCATTCCGGAGTGGAAGGGCACGACACAGAGGAATGTTGAACCCTCAAACGGGCCGTGGGGAACCTTATAGAACAAAAGAAAGTGGTTCTAAGGGGCGAAGAAGCTCCCAATGTGACGAACAATCCTTTGCCCGCCCACAATAATAGGCCCGTTATCGGCATGATTTGCGAGGACCAAGATTTTGATCCATCTTTAAAGGCCATCATCGCCATCGCAGATGTGGAGAAAAAGCCCAAGGTGGCACCTAAGCCAGTCAAGGAAATGAAGAAGAGTAACCCCGTCCCTCAAGCCACGGGGAAGGCCGAAGCCAAGACAAAGATGGGACCCTCTAAAGAAGTTGTTCTTTACGTCCCCAGGGCACCCAAGAAGGAACAATGTGTGTTAAGTCCCCCCAGAAGATTGCAATTCAATAAAGCAGTAATGAACGACCAGAAAATGTACGCTCCAAAGGGGACGTATGTGGCACGAGAGCAAATAATCCCACCAAAGCTGAATGAACCCGTGTTTATTAGCCGTGCGCCGCAAACTCCCGTAAAGAATACCACTGCCGTCCCTTGGAACTACAAAAAGACGATAGTAACATACAAGGGAAATGATATCATGGGGGAAGAAATTGAAGCAAACTCCTCTGAAGGATACCTTAATCTGAAAGAGTTAGCCAAGAACAAGCACAAACGCTTCCCCCTCAAGAAACCTATCACTGTCGAAGAAGCTGAAGAGTTCTTCAAGAAGATGAACATGTCCGAATACGCCACAATTGAAGAACTCAGGAAAACTCCTGACCAAGTCTCACTTTTATCTCTTTTGATGGGCTCAAACGAGCATCAAAAAATACTCTTGAAAACGCTGAATGAAGCGTATGTGCCGGCGGAGACCTCAGTCGAACAATTAGAAAGAATGGCTGAGCGCTTCTTTGAAGTAAACAGAATTTCTTTTAGTCGGAATTATCTACCTCTCGAGGGGGACGCTCACAATAAAGCCTTACACTTAACAGTTAAAAGAGAGGGATATTATGTGAAGAGATTTATGTTGGATGGAGGTTTCGGGGTAGGTATTTTCCCCTTATCAACGCTTCAAAGGATGGAAATCAACACTGAAAGAATCAGGCCGAATAACGTCTATGTCCGTGCATTTGATGGAATCAAAAGGGACACCATTGGCAAAATAGACATAGTCATGACAATCGGCCCTGTGGACTTTACGGTAACCTTCCAAATCTTGGATATGGACACCTCATATAATTTCCTGCTGGGAAGACCATGGATTCACGCTGCCGGCGCAGTGCCGTCTACTCTTCACCAAATGGTCAAGTTCGAACATGAAACTCAGGAGATAGAGGTCCATGGGGAGGACGAGCAGTCAATATACATAGACCCCTTGGTCCCTTGTCTTGAAGCCAGAGAAGGAAGTGAGCATATTGTCTATGAGGTGTTCGAAATTGTGCTTGCTGATCAGCACGAAGAAGGTGCTCCATGCCCACAACCCTGTCTATCAAATGCGTCAATCATGGTCACTACCGACATGATTAGACATGGATACAAACCCGGAAAGGGGATTGGGGTGTCTTTGCAAGGCATCACTGAACCTTTGCTTGCCGCCAAATAATTCTTTGGCATAGGTTTCAAAGCCACGGATGAAGATGTGAAATGGGCCAACGCTCGTAAAAGCAATGGATGGGACCTGCCTCAACCAGTCCCACACATTACTGAGACCTTCATCGAACCAAAATATATCGAAGAAGAAGAAGAGGCCTTTACGACCGAAGAAATTGAAGAAATATGTGGGGCCATGAAACATATGTTATATGAGACCAACATGGTTCAGCTAGGAGAAGGCTCAAGCACCGCTGAGGTGCAGTACATGGGTCCAAATGCCAAGTTGCAGAACTGGAAGGCTACTCCTTTCCCAGTCAGACGGGAATCGTGGTAGTTCATGTTTTTCTATCCTTTCTACACTTCGAGTTATTTCAGGGTGTAACTCGAGTGTTTTTAATTTTATTGTCTTTAAAATTCCAATGTAAAACCCATGTTATCTTCAAATTCAATGAAATGAAATCAAAATTTCATCGTCTATTATTCTTTCTGATTTTGTTATTTTTCTTATTTTTTCAGTCCTAATAATGCGGCTTTAAATAACATGACATGCTTGCGGACTTCATGCCTTGATCTTAATACGCCGTCTAATCTCGAAATAATGAATCAAGAACCATAATATGATGAAGATGAGGCTTTTAGGGAAATAAACAGAGAATTTGAACAATTTGAGAATAAGCCTAAGCCAAATCTAAATGAAACTGAGCCAGTTAATTTGGGTAACTCAGAAAAGGTTCGAGAGACCATGATAAGTATTTACACGGATGAGAAAACTAGGGACGCATTGATTCAACTTATGTTCGAATTCAAAGACGTGTTCGATTGGTCCTATGATGACATGCCCTGACTAAGTGTTGATTTAGTGGTACACAAGTTGCCAACTCATCCCGATTTCCCACCCGTCCAACAAAAGCAAAGAAAATTCAAAACAGATATCAGTGAAAAAATTAAAGAAGAGGTCACCAAACAACTAAAAGCCGGTGTAATCCGAGTAGTCAGATACACCACATGGCTAGCCAACGTAGTCCCAGTGCCCAAAAAGGACGGGAAACTCAGAGTATGTGTTGATTACCGAGATTTAAACAAAGCAAGTCCCAAAGACAAATTCCCGCTACCAAACATCCATATCCTTGTCGACAGTTGTGCCAAACATGAGGTACAGTCATTTGTAGATTGTTATGCCGGTTATCATCAAGTCTTAATGGATGAGGAAGATGCAGAAAAGACAACCTTCACTACACCATGGGGGGCCTATTGCTACAGGGTCATGCCGTTCGGTTGAAAAATGCCTGGGCAACCTATATGAGAGCCATGACCGTCATTTTCCATGACATGATGCACCAAGAAATTGAGGTGTACGTTGATGATGTCATTATTAAATCCAGAACACAGGAAGGCCATGTTCGGGACTTGAGGAAATTCTTCGAGCGGCTACGCAAATATGACTTGAAATTGAACCCTGCTAAATGTGAATTTGGTGTTCCTTCCGGGAAACTATTGGGGTTTATAGTTAGCCGTAGGGGAATTGAGTTATATCCGACTAAGATAAAGTCCATCCGAGATCTACCACCTCCAAGTACCAATAAAGAGGTCATGAGCTTGTTAGGAAGGTTGAACTACATCAGCCGGTTTATTGCACAACTTACAACCACCTGTGAGCCAATATTCAAGCTTTTAAAGAAGGATGCGGCAATCAAATGGACAGATGAATGTCAGGAAGCCTTTGACAAAATCAAAGAATATTTGTCAAATCCGCCAGTGCTGGTCCCGCCTGAACTAGGAAGACCTTTGCTCCTATACCTGACGGTCCTGGAGAATTCTTTTGGTTGTGTCCTCGGGCAACATGATGTTACCGGGAAGAAAGAGCAGGCCATCTACTATTTGAGCAAGAAATTCACTGGCTATGAAGCCAAATACACTCTGCTGGAGAGACCTTGTTGCGCCCTGACTTGAGTCGATCAAAAGCTCAAACATTATTCGCTGGCTTATACCATGTATCTCATAACCAGGTTGGATCCTTTAAAATACATATTCCAGAAACCAATGCCCACATGAAGGTTAGCAAACTGGCAAATCCTGCTCACGGAGTTCGACATTGTCTATGTCACCCGCACAGCCATGAAAGCTCAATCCTTGGCCGATCATTTGGCTGAGAACCCGGTTGATGATGAATACCAACCATTAAGCACTTATTTCCCGGATGAGGAAGTCAATTCAGTCGAAGTAATCTCAGAAGACACTAATACCTGGAAGATGTTCTTCGACGGAGCAGTCAATGCGAAAGGTGTTGGGATTGGGGCAATCTTGATCTCGCCTACGGGACAACACTACCCAGCCACGGCCCGCCTCTGGTTCTTCTGTACAAACAATACTGCCGAATATGAAGCTTGTATAATGGGCATGAACATGGCCATTGACATGGATGTATAAGAGTTATTAATCATGGGAGACTCTGATTTGATTATCAAGAAAGCTTAATGAAAGTGAGAAACTCGAGATGTTAAGCTCCTTCCATACAAACAACATGTGGAAGATCTTAGCAAACGATTCAAAGCCGTCGAGTTCAGATATATTCCTCGATGCCACAATGAGTTAGCTGATGCACTAGCTACCCTAGCTGCAATGCTGCCATACCCGGGCAATGTTCACATTGACCCGTTGGAAATTCAAATCAAAGAAAGACATGGTTATTGTAACACGGTCGAAATAGAGCCCGATGTCCAACCATGGTATCATGATATCAAAAGATTCTTGAAAACAAAAGAGTACCCGGAGCAGGCCACTGGGGATCAAAAGAGAACCATCAGAAGGCTTGCCAGTAGTTTCTTCTTAAGCGGAGAAGTGTTGTATAAAAGGACTCCAGATCTGAATTTGTTAAGATGCGTGGATGCCAAAGAAGCTGAAAATATTATGAACGAAGTGCATTCAGGAGTATGCGGCCCCCATATGAACGGGTACGTTCCACCAAAAAACATTCTGCGAGCAGGATATTACTGGATGACCATGGAAAAGGATTGCTTCAATTTTGTCCGAAAGTGTCATCGGTGTCAAATACACGGTGACCTGATTCATGCACCGCCCTCAAGATTACACCCCATGTCAGCACCTTGGCCCTTCGTTGCCTAGGGAATGGATGTCATCGGGCCAATCGAGCCAAAAGCTTCAAATGGACATAGATTTATTTTGGTTGCCATCGACTATTTCACAAAATGGGTCGAAACAGTCACCAAGAAAGCAGTGGTGGACTTCGTGCATTCAAACATTATCTGTCGTTTTGGTATCTCAAAGACTATCATTACCGACAATGCCGCGAATCTGAACAGTAACTTGATGGGGGAGGTGTGTGAACAGTTCCAAATCACACACCGCAATTCTACCCCTTATCGGACTAAAGCCAACGACGCCATTAAAGCAGCAAACAAAAATATCAAGAAAATTCTCAGGAAAATGATTCAAACTTCCAGGCAATGGCACGAGAAATTACCCTTTGCATTATTGGTATATCGCACGACCGTGCGCACGTCGGTTGGAGCTACTCCTTATCTATTAGTTTATGGCACTGAAGCCGTAATCACGCAAAAGTTGAAATTCCCTCCCTTCGGATTATTGTCGAAGCAGAAATTGAGGATGATGAATGGGTCAAAACCCGATTGGAACAATTAACTCTGATTGATGAGAAAAGGATGGCCACAATTTGCCACGGGCAGTTGTACCAACAAAGAATGGCCCGCGCCTACAACAAGAAAGTGCGGCCCAGGAACTTCGAAGTGGGGCAACTTGTCCTAAGACATATCTTCCCACACCATGAAGAAGCGAAAGGAAAATTCGCCCCAAATTGGAAAGGTCCTTACATCATAAGGAAATTGCTACCAAAAGGAGCATTGTACTTGGGGGACATCGAAGGAAATGACCCTGAAACGGCTGTCAATGCAGACGCAGTCAAAAGGTATTATGTTTGACCTTTTCGTGATGATATTCATGATCGAAATGACGAAGGCTTTCATTCACGCTACCCCAAACACTACCAGTTTTTGTAAACCCTTTGAGCCGGTTACTCTTCCTTGATTACCCTCTTTGGAACTTGAAGTATTGATTAAAAAAAGAAAAATAAAAAAGAAAAGAAAGTGACGATGAAAAAGAAAATCAAAACAAAAACAAAAGTTCCCTGAACTACGTCTGACTTGATTCCGAAAGGATACGTAGGCAGTCTCTCCCTGCGGTTCAGTCACACCAAAATAAAAATCCACATTCCCCCAAGAATTTAAGTTGGGGCAAGTGTTAAAATTCGGCAATGATCCACCTGAAAAGTTCCAAAGTTGTAATTCATTACAAATTCCTTTTACCCCAAATCCTGTTCAAGTCCTTCCGATCGATCGACGAAGAGAAGCCAGAATTGGAGGATACAACTATTTGGATATGATGAAAGCAACGAGAGAAACTAAAATGAGAGAGTCTTATCGGTGAAAACACACACGGGCACCATAAGGCGATGGTAAGGAAAGAAACTAAAATGAGAGAGTCTTGTTAGTGAAAACTCGCAAAGAGCACTACAGGGCGACGGCGAGAAGAGAAATGAGAGAGGTTAGTCGGTTAAAACCCGAAAAGGGCACTACTAATCGAAAAAGAGGATTGGTCATGGTTTGGGGAAAGGTTTCTCGACCTCAAGTTAAAAAGTCATGACGAATTTCTGAGAGTCAAATGGTTTATATAGATCAGGCATCCTGTCCAAGACGCATGTCATGTTCATTGAAGGCCGCATACACTCCGGATAAGTCCTTATTCTCTCTTCCCCCAAAAGGATATTTCTTGTCAAAATTCATTGTTTCCGTTTCTTTGTTATTTTTCTTTCAATCCCTTTCGGTCTGACTCTGTTTCTAAAGCAAGATAAAGAAAGTATGGCAAAACTGATTTACAGGTTTCTCGTTTGACGCAAGCCAACATGCAAAGGGCGCCGAGCCTCATCAGGCGCATTGAGTCAATCCTGACTGGCCGCAACGACCGATGCTTTAAACGCAAAACTCTTGAAAGGAGAAAGCCAAATCAAAATGCCCATAAAGGCAATTGAAATAAAAGGTTGCGTCCCACGTGGCTAACCCTCTTGGCAAAGGTCTGAAAAGCCAAAAATACCCCAAATGCTCTGAAATTAAAATTGGAAGAAAGAAGCCCGAAATGAAAGGCCTATGAAGGCGAAATAAAAATTGGAAAGGTTAAGTCCCACGCGACTAACCGTTGCAGCAAAAGTTGAGGGGCCCAAAACTATTCTCGATACTATAGAAATCCAAAAGAAAAGCAAGTGAAAGGCCTACAAAGGCAAAAGAAAGTCAAATATTGGGTCCCTCATGACCAATATCCATGGTAAAAGCTGGAAAACCAGAATCCCCGGGGTTAAAAATGAAACCCAATTCCCAGCAAGCAAGCAAATGGTTGAGATCTTCGCCACAAGGACTGAGATCAAACTGTTGAAGATCAAGACCCCAAAACCAACCATCGTTTCAAACTAACAAATTGTTCTTTGATTGAAGGAAACAGGTGTAAGCAACCTTGCAAAGGCAAGCGTAACCAAAAGAAAGTGCGCAAGAGCTAAAAGCAGCTCCGCAGCAATAACTCCAAAAGGGAAGTTTCTCCAAAAATCCTTTCCCACATTTACTCAAAATGAAAAGAAAAGAAGAAAAATAAGGTTGAAATCAGCCCAAACCTGAAGTGGTATAGGGTCTCCAAACCCTAGCTACACCTCTTCCAACTCAGGGTATACACTCTCTAGTTGATGCTGGCATAGGGTATACAATCCCTAGCTGATGAATTCTTTTCCGACGTAGGTACACAACCCCTAGCCGATGTTTTCTTTTCCCTACGCAGGGTATACACTCCCTAGTCTATGCCAATTAAGGGTATACATTCCCTGATTGATGATTGCTTTTCCAATTAAGGGTATACATTCCCTGATTGATTTCTTTTCCCGACGCAGGGTATACACCCCATAGTCGATGCCAATTAAGGGTATATATTTCCTGATTGATGATTTCTTTTCCAATTAAGGGTATACATTCCCTAATTGATTTCTTTTCCCGACATGGGGGTATACACTCCCTAGTCGATGCCAATTAAGGGTATACATTCCCTGCTTGATGATTTCTTTTCCAATTAAGGGTATACATTCCCTAATTGATTTCTTTTCCCGACATGGGGGTATACACTCCCTAGTCGATGCCAATTAAGGGTATACATTCCCTAATTGATTTCTTTTCCCGACATGGGGGTATACACTCCCTGGTCGATGCCAATTAATACATTCCCTGATTAATGATTTCTTTTCCAATCAAGGGTATACATTCCCTGATTGATTTCTTTTCCCGACGCAGGGTATACACTCCCTAGTCGATGCCAATTAAGGGTATACATTCCCTGATTGATGATTTCTTTTCCAATCAAGGGTATACATTCCCTGATTGATTTCTTTTCCCGACGCAGGGTATACACTCCCTAGTCGATGCCAATTAAGGGTATACATTCCCTGATTGATGATTTCTTTTCCAATCAAGGGTATACATTCCCTGATTGATTTCTTATCCCGACATAGGGTATACAATCCCTAGTTGATGATTTCTTATCCCGACATAGGGTATACAATCCCTAGTTGATGATTTCCTTTTCCGACATAAGGGTATACAATCCCTAGTTGATGTTATTTTGCAACATAGGGTCTCCAACCCCTACCTTGATTTGAGATATAGGGTATCCACTCCCTAGTCTACAATAATTCTGGGTGCACTGCTTCCGGATTTTCATCGCTTTCAATAATAAAGTAGTATAGATATCGTTACAATAATTCGCAAATTTTTCCTAGTGAATACTGGGGCAGAAAATTTTGTTCGTTTGTTTTGATTTTTGTGCAGATTACATTTTAGGACATTGGACTCGAGATGACCGAGAGAAGAAGTTTTGATCCAGAATAATAAAACAAAGAGAGAGAAGAGAAGATTGAATCCAAAGTGCAGAAACTGGGAAGACATGGACTATTCAGGACGAGATTGAAGTCATTCGTTCGGTGTATCCTGCCTTGATCCGAGAACGATAAGACGAAACCAGCGCTTGCGGCTAACAAGCATCAAGATCCAGGTCAGAGTCAGCAAAGGCCAAGACTCAAGACCAAGTCTTAGATAGGAAGCTTGTAACTAGCAGCTGATAGGTTTAGTTAGTCTTTCGTTTTGTTACTTTGGTGTAATAAGGAGATCAGCAGAAGTAACAGCAGCAACCGCAGTGAAACCACAGTTACTCGGTAGTCCCAGCTACCAAAACTTCCAGAACTACACTGGCCTGATTCCTTTATAGCCAAGGATATGTAGGCAACCTTTGAAGCAGGGTTCGGTCAAACCTTTCAAAAAGCGCTTCGCAATGGAACACATGAATGGGTAAAGTCGTTTAGGGTTGCTCACTTTGTCTTTGCCCGGAAACTCTTCGTGTTTCCGAGCAAAGAGGGTCAGCTGTGAGCACGTGATTTTTACCTATCGTATAATCCTACAAAATATCACTAAATTAATTAGTTTTACGGATTTTTGTCAATTTTAATGCTATTTGCTAATTTATTTTTACATTATGCAGCCATAGTCTGTCATTTAAATCCATAAATAATTTAAAAATGGCATGATTCAGAACATAACCTTAGTTATCATTTAAATAAATATAATTGTTTGATATAAAGTCGATTAATGTTCAAATTCTTAATTTAATTATTTCTTTCAACAAAATTGTGAAAATTTCCTTTTAAATGATTAGGGGTAAATTGAACGGTGTGAGCTTAATAGAATTAATAACAAGATTAGTTTATAATTAACTGTTACATTTTAGTCTTAACTTTGTTAATTAAATTAGTTTAAAAAATGGAGCAAAAAACGGACCTGGGCTGGAATTGCCCATGCCCAAGATCATTTACCCAGCGACCCAGCCCAATAGACCTCCTACCCGGCCTGCCCCAGCCTCATCCCTAAACGACCCCGTTTAAGAAAATTAAATCCTAGCCGTTGATCTATCTCGATCTAACGGCTGAGAAATCCCTAATCAATAAATATAAATATGTCCAAACACTCCCCACCCCCCTCCATTTGACCCCAAGT